>JAIWQS010000162.1:0-133631 GCA_029891385.1 Erythroxylum novogranatense | reverse complement strand
TATGAGATTGTGAGCATGAGACTTTCAAGAAGAATTTGTTTCAGGGTAAAAGAATAAGTAGCATCTTTCATTGTACAGTATCAGCACCCTGACTAAGAAATAGGATCAACGAAAGAACTAGAGAGGTGGGCGGAGGCTTTGTTGCCTTGCAAAGGATAAGAGGAAAATACAAGTCCGGAAAAAGAAAAGTTGTGGCCGCAAATTGTCTATCAATTTGGAACGTCCCACCACCCACTGACAGGTCTTATTCATTCACTGTCCAAATCCATCACCCTCGCTCTCTCGCTGTCTCTCACTCCACAAAGGCAGGGACTTTTTGCTTGCAACTAGAATAACCCAAATATGCTATCATCAGGAAAGAGTAATCAGTTATTTAACCAATTAATTTTGAGCAACAGAATAAGTACGATATGCAAGTAGTGGAATAAGAAGATAAATGGTAAATCAGCAACCAAAGCACAACAGAACGTTTTGATTCCTCCTTTGTTCTTGTATATTTCTTCTTAGATTAGCTCTCATTGTAATGACGTTATAGATTTGTCTATAGTTAATCTCTTTTCAATTTCAGAAAAAAAACACGACATAAAGAAAGAAAGCTGCTAACAGTGCCTGCCAATCACCCAATCCTCAGAATTGCATGAAACTTTTCTTATTTCCTTATTAACTTCACCGTCTGAAAATCGTAAACACGAGAGGAATAAGTCAAGATAACATCTTGGTTACAATTCATTGGCGAGCTAGCTTCGAAAGTAACAAGGGAAGTGGGTGGCTGTTGTCTTTTCTTGGAGTCATGTCTGGTGGTGGGTGTAGCATAGTTTGGTTCAGGAGAGATCTGAGGGTTGAGGATAATCCAGCACTTGCAGCTGGTGTGAGAGCTGGTGCTGTTGTTACAGTGTTCATATGGGCACCGGAAGAAGAAGGCCACTATTACCCTGGAAGAGTTTCAAGGTGGTGGCTTAAGCAAAGTTTGGCTCATCTTGACTCTTCTTTGAAGACGCTTGGTACTTCTCTTGTTACTAAGAGATCAACTGACACTGTTTCCACTCTTCTTGAGGTTGTCAAATCTACCGATGCTACTCAGCTCTTCTTCAATCACCTATACGGTCGGTCTATTTATATTCTTTTGGTCCTTTTTGCTAATTCTTGTGCATCTATTGACAGTATCTTTTTACTTGAATTCTGTTGCTGGGGATCTGTTGATCATGGGGATTGACCTTGAGATAAAATATTCTCTTAATTTAAGTTCTCCACTTTTATTATTGTAATGGGTTTCGTGTAAGTTGATTCTTCCTCTTCTTTTTTCTGCCCTTTCTTAAACTGGTCCTCGGACAAAAGTTTGGAATTTTGTTTTTGAAATTATGATGATTATTTCTTCTATTTTCTGTTGGAAGAGTTTCCAAAATCAATAAATTTGTCTTCTCATTTTGGTCTAAGTAATAGCTGATTGGTGGTTCAGCAGTTGGCACCAATTGCTACTGTTATTGAAGAGACAGTTGAGAATGAATTAGAATTTGTATCTTCTACCTTGCTGCTACTATTTAGATTAAACAG
Source organism: Erythroxylum novogranatense (assembly GCA_029891385.1). Classification (NCBI taxonomy): domain Eukaryota; kingdom Viridiplantae; phylum Streptophyta; class Magnoliopsida; order Malpighiales; family Erythroxylaceae; genus Erythroxylum; species Erythroxylum novogranatense. The sequence continues at coordinate 132,080 of JAIWQS010000162.1, read as the reverse complement.
TTTCAGTTGCGATCTTGTCAAATTGTACTGCAATTTAAAAGCATTGATTGACCATAGTTCCAGGATAAAAAGCCTTACTTCAACTTTATGAACTCCTGAAACTTCCATAGCTTATTGCAGAAAAACATGGAGAAAATCATGTATCTCAACAAGTGTTGGCAATTTAACCCTTTTCAGATCCTTTATCACTGGTTAGAGATCATCGGGCAAAGGAGGTTTTGACTGCTCAAGGGGTGGCCGTAAGATCTTTCAACGCAGATTTGCTTTATGAGCCATGGGATGTTATAGATGCCCAAGGCAGCACTTTCTCAACGTTTGCTGCTTTCTGGGAAAAATGCCTTAGCATGCCTTATGATCCAGAGGCTCCACTTCTCCCACCAAAGAGGATTATTTCAGGTTTGCCTAAATTCAAGTTTTCTATTTTGCTTTACCTTGTTCGATCTTTTACCAATGTGTGTGAAAGAGAGACTTCTAAATCCGACAACAATTAGTGTCATAAAGCTTGAGACAGCATCATTCCCATTCACTCAATCTGCAAAGATAAAAACAAGAACTTGGAATTTCCCACATGTTACCTTCACATTATGAACTGTGTTATTGTTAGTACTCAATCCCAGCCCATAGTAAATCAGCCCAAACCCATCCAAACCTACATTCGTAGGGGTAAGATGGGGAAAAGTAGCATGTAGCCACATAGGCAGGCTATTAGGCGATCTGTTAGGAGTTTGTTATGGTGAGAGAGAGATTGTACAGAGGCAGCAGTATATGGCTGAACATAGGAAAACATAGGGGGATATCGATTGGGAATTGTCTAGTATATTGGCACGGATAATTCCTCGGAGGGTCTATAAACTGTAACTCTTACCTTATCGTAAATAATACAATCTCTGATTTCCTCTATTAATTGGTGCTTTCATTGAGAGATTAGGAGAGTAGAGATTGTATGCAAACAAGAATGGAGGCGAAAGTGTCCGCTGTAGAAGCATCTTTTAGGAGACAAGAATCGTCACTGACGGCCCAAGAAGCGATGGTGAAGTCGCACGACGCCACTCTGATGGACCTTCGATCACAGATGAGTGCCTTGATGGCCATTGTAGAGATGTTGGCCAAATCGCAGAGTTTGTTACAGTCGGAGATGAAGGACGGGTTCTTATCCTTGATGGCTAGAAACTCGCAGAAACAGAAGGTGGGTGAAGAAGAAGATCCATCGGCGTGTACCCCTAATGCGTCATCCTCAGCCGGAGGGGACAAACGAAGACACTACTCTTGATTAGCGCCTTAAACTGTAGGCCTCTGACGGTAGATGGAGGTGAGCAACGTCGGCAAGGTGACCACACCTTTGGTGGCCAGAGCGAGCATGGAAGGAGTATAGGAACGTCGCACGAAGGGTTGATCTCCCTGCTTTCCACGGGGATGATCCTTTTGTTTGGGTAACGAGAGCAAAGTCGTACTTCCTCATTCATGATATTCCTCACGAACTGCAAATACCCATGGTTCAAATCTACATGGAGGGGTCGACACTCTATTGGTTCATGAATCTACAAGAGTTGGACCCTTGTATGACTTGGGAGAGATTTAAACGTTCACTGTTCGAGCGTTATGGAGGCAGGGATGAGGGAGACCCGATTGAACAACTCAAGTCGATAGTTCAGCGAGGCTCAGTCGACAGCTATATTATATGAGTTGTTTTATGGGGGGTCTCCGAGAAGTAATACGTAATGAGTCGTAACCCACGACCCTCCAACCCAGGTTCGACTCCTCTCGATCGCACGAAAGGTTGAAAGAGAGTTAGTGGGAGAGGGTGTTATTCTGCCGTGGGAGGAAAGGAGGAGACCAGATGGCTTTCATGCAAACGTCGGGCCCCGTATAGGAATCCTCAACACGTTTCGGCCAGCTCCACCCATTCTTGCAAGGGGAGCTAATAAAAGTGATGCGCAGGAGCCACTCAACAAGCAGAGGGATCCCACCTCTGATGGACATCAACCAGGACATTCAAGATGGAAGGGGACACGTAATCTGTCCTACGATCAGCTTATGGAAAGGAGGGCCAAAGGTTTATGTTTCAAATGTGGGCAAACCTTCGGTCCTCTCCACCGTTGCCCAGATAAAGAGTTTCGGCTGATCATTTGGGAAGACGATGAAGATGAAGTTGATGAGTGTAAACAAGAAAAACCAGTCGATGAAGGGCAGCAAGAAGACTGGGAGCTGGTATGCAATTCAGTGGAGTTTGGAGAGTTAGAGAATGGTCAATCTCCTCCAACAAAATCTATGGTTTTAATTGGTAAACTTCGGGAAATGCCAGTTGTTATTTTGGTTGATAGTGGGGCTAGTCATAATTTTGTTTCCAGCAGGTTGGTAGAGATTATGGAATTCTCATTACTCAACAAGGCCATTTGGTGTTCGGTTGGGAGATGGTCACCGCTCTTTTTCACAGGGAGTCTGTAATGGGATCAATTTAGAGCTAAATGGGGAGGACTTCACCGTAAATGCTTATGTCTTTGATACTGGAGGTCCTGATCTAATCCTTGGTGTGGCATGGCTAGAAACTCTAGGGGTGGTGAAGGTTGATTGGAGGAAGATTTATATGTCTTTTGATCGAAGAGGAATGGAGTTCACTTTGCAAGGGATCAACATGAAAGCCTCTTCCTCTCATGCTTTACACATGATTTTAAAGTATCGAATTTGGAAGTGGAAGGTTGTTATGGTCAATGCGGTTTGGGGATCAAGAATCAAAGAAGGGAGCACATTGGAAATAGACCAGCTGAAGGAATTACAGTCCGTTTTGTCTAAGTTCGGATCAGTTTTTCTGGAACCTCAGGGCCTTCCACCTAGGAGGGTTCATGATCATGCTATTAACTTAAAGGAGGGGACAGTACCGGTAAACATTCGTCCATATCGACATGCACACCATCACAAGGATGAAATCGAAAGGCAAGTCCGGAATTTACTCGAAACAGGGGTTATCCGGCATAGTATAAGCCCTTTTCAAGCCGGTTATCCTTGTCAAAAGAAAGCGGCTCTTGGCGTATTTAAATCGACTCTGAGAGCTTTAAATAAGCTCACCATACAAAACAAGTTCCCAATCCGTAGTGGATGAGTTGATGGAGGAATTACATGGGGCTAGATACTTTTCTAAGGTTGATCTACGGTGGGTTTTCATCAAATCGGGGTCTAGGAGGAGGACACCTATAAAGCGGGGTTCAGAACTCACGAGGGACATATGAGTACTTAGTGATGCCCTTCGACCTCATGAATGCTCCCGCCACTGTTCAATCCACAATGAACTGGATTTTTAAACCCGTACTACTGAAGCTCGTGTTAGTCTTTTTTGACGATATACTGGTTTATCGTTCTAGTTGGGAGCAACACTTGGAACATTTAGCTAGTGTGCTGGAATTACTACTTGACAACGGGTTCTTGGCAAATAAGAATAAATGTGTCTTCGGCCAAAAGCTTGTTGAGTATTTGGGCCACATTATTTCTTATGAAGGGGTAGCAATGGATCCCTCTAAGATTCAAAGTGTCCTAGAGTGGCCTACTCCTAAGAATGTCAAGGGCATGCGGGGTTTCCTTGGTCTTATCGGGTATTATCGGAAATTCGTTAAAGATTATGGTAAAATTGCTAAGCATCTTACTGACCTAACCAAGAAAGATGGGTTCAGCTAGAGTAGGAGTCCCAACTTGCTTTTGATGAGTTGAAGAAGAGGATGACTTCCTCTCCCATTCTTGCCTTGCCCGATTTCTCCAAGGAGTTTTCCTTAGAATGTGATGCTTCGGGTAGAGGGTTGGGTGCTGTCTTGATTCAAAAAGGTCGCCCTCTAGCATATTTCAGCAAGGCCTTGGTTGAATCGACGTTTTCTAAATCAGTCTATGAAAAAGAGGTTATGGCAGTGGTGATGGAAATACAACACTAGAAACATTTTCTAATTGGGAGACATTTCAAGGTTTACACGATCATAGAAGTTTAAAACACTTATTGGATCAGCAGTTCCTTCAATAGACCAACAATGTTGGCAAGCCAAGCTATTGGGTTTAGACTTGAAGTAATTTATAAACTTGGTAAACAAAGCGGGCAGCAGATGCACTCTCTAGGGTGGAAGAAGACAGATTGCTACTCTCGACTCTCTCATTATTTTGGCTAGATATGGATATTGTTCGTCAAGAACTCAAAGGCGGATGACCAGCTTCAATTAATCATTACAGCCATCCATCAAAATTCCCATTCTAAACTTGGTTATCATTTCAGAGATGGCCTATTGTTCTACAAAAACATATTAGTCATCTCAGCAAAATCAGTGCTTATCCCTCAGTTTTTGCAAGAGTTCCATGCTTCACCTTCAGGAAGGCATTCAGGGTTCCTCAAGACTTACAAAAGGTTAGCTTCTGGGTTGTTTTGGTTGGGTATGAAGTCTTCCATCCAACAGTATGTACAATGGTGCATTGTTTGTCAGAAGAACAAATATTTGGCTATGACCCCTGCTGGCCTTTTGCAGCCCCTACCCATTCCTCAATTGATTTGGGATGAAGTCTCCATGGACTTTATTACAGGACTTCCTAAATCTCGAGGGTTTGAAGTCATTTTAGTGGTAGTGGATCGCTTATCTAAATATGCCCATTTCTTACTCCTCGAAGCACCCTTTCATTGCGAGCGGTGGCTGAAGCTTTCACTCGTGAGATAGTAAGGTTACATGGCCTTCCTCGTTCTATGTTGAGTGATAGAGACCCACTCTTCACTAGCAATTTGTGGAAAGAGCTATTTAAACTACAAGGAACAGTACTAAAGATGAGTTCCTCCTACCATCCGCAAACGGATGGCCAAACGGAAGTTGTAAACCAGTGTCTTGAGACTTATCTTCACTGTTTTTCTTTTGAACAACCTAAGAACTGGTCCTATTGGATTGCTTGGGCTGAATACTGGTATAATACTAGTTTCCATGTTTCTTCCGGAAAAACTCCCTTTGAAGTTGTCTATGGCGTTTACCCCCACCCTACTTCAATTTTATGAGGGAAACTCAAGTGGAATCCGTGGAGTTGGCCTTAGTTGATAGAGATGAGGCTTTGAGACAGCTGAAACACAACCTCCTTCGTGCCTGTGTTATGATGAAGAAGTCGACTGATTATCACCGGAGGAAGTCCATTTTTAGAGGGGATTTGGTTTTGTGAAGCTTGACCCATAGACAATCTTACATTGCAGAAGGATCTGCCCAAGCTTTCAGTTCGTTATTATGGCCCTTTCCAGATTATAAAAAGGTGGGACAAGTTGCTTATCAGCTCCAACTACCTCCACTTCCAAAGTGCACCCGCTTTTCATGTTTCTCGATTAAAAGCGGTAGGTGACTACTACTGTTGAGCATGTACTACCCCCGGGTTAGAAATGGATCTTGAGGACTTAGTTGAACGAAGCTATCTTAGCCTCACGTCGATTCAGTCTAAGGGCAGCACCACTCTTAAGTGGCTTGTTCGTTGGAGAGACAAACCAGCTGAAGAAGCTACTTGGGAAGACGCGACTACATCAAAGGCGGTTTCCTTCCTCCACATTGAGGACAAGGTGCCTATTGAGGGGAGAATTGTTAGTACTCGATCCCAGCCCATAGTACATCAAACACAAACCCATCCAAACCTACATTCGTAGGGGTAAGATGAGTAAAAGTAGCGTGGCCACATAGGCAGTCTGTTAGGAGTTTGTTATGGTGAGAGAGAGATTGTGCAGAAGCAGCGGTATATGACTGAACATAAGAAAACATGGGGGGGATATCGATTGGGAATTGTCTAGTATATTGGCCTGGGATAATTACTCAGGAGGTCTATAGCTGTAACTCTTACCTTATACGTAAATAATACAATCTCTACAGTTTCCTCTATCAGTTAATACAACTGTAAAGCAAATTGCGAGAGATGTATCGTAAACAGAACACCCATAAAAAGGGATAGTAGCCACTCCTAACAGCAAAATAGGTTGTTTCTTCTCCTACCTGTATTTACAACAAGCAATTAATGTTGCTAAGCTAACTTTGATGGCGAAGCGCAAATGAGTTAAAGGTCTACTTTTTGTTTGTTTTTCCCTCTGTTTTCACGTCATGGTTATATGTAGTTTCTTTCTTCGCAGTTGTTACAATCTTAATTATGCTTTCAAAAAATGTTTGAGTTCTTTCAGGTAACGTATCGAAATGCCCTTCAGACACATTGATATTTGAAGATGAATCAGAGAAAGGAAGCAATGCACTTCTTGCGCGAGCATGGTCACCTGGCTGGAGCAATGCTGACAGGGCCCTGACAACATTCGTTAATGGACCCCTAATTGAGTACTCTAAGAATCGCAGGAAGGCTGATAGTGCTACGACCTCTCTTCTCTCACCTCACTTGCATTTTGGGGAGTTGAGTGTTAGAAAAGTCTTTCATCTTGTTCGCATCAAGCAAGTTCTGTGGGCCAATGAAGGGAACAAAATTTGGTGAAGAAAGCGTGAACCTGTTTCTCAAGTCAATTGGTCTCAGGGAATATTCAAGATACATCAGCTTTAATCATCCTTACAGTCACGAAAGGCCTCTTCTCGGGCACCTTAAGTTCTTTCCTTGGTTTGTGGATGAAGTCTACTTTAAGGCATGGAGACAGGGTAGAACTGGTTATCCGTTAGTTGATGCTGGAATGAGAGAGCTGTGGGCCACTGGTTGGCTTCATGATCGGATACGAGTTGTAGTTTCTAGTTTCTTTGTGAAGGTTCTACAGCTTCCTTGGAGATGGGGTATGAAATATTTCTGGGATACCCTCTTGGATGCAGATTTAGAGAGTGATGCTCTTGGCTGGCAATACATATCTGGTACTCTCCCTGATGGCAGAGAGCTTGACCGCATCGATCATCCACAGGTGCAGAGAATCTGTTTCCCTTTGTCTTAGGCAGCACGACTCTTACATGAATTTGTGCATGTCCTTGTCCATATGCACGTTTTTGGTTATCTATGATGATTGGAGTATCAAGCAGTATAATCATGGCTTAAATGTTTATCACCGTCCAGTTACTGAGTTTAACCTATTGAGGTTAAGAATTTTGCTACACAAGGGAATTTTGGGAAAAAAAAATCTAATTCATTTATTCTTGGTGCTTTATGTTTGAGTGTTATTGGTACTTGTTATTAAGTGACCATTTCATCACAATAACTTAAGCTGTTGTGTGAGCCCAACTCAATTGATTTTATATATTCTCTAACACACCAGCTCAAGTGAAAGCCCTTTGGGCTTGAAACTTGTCTGAACTACTTTACCTTGTGCTTAATTTACTTAAAATAAGTGGGTGGTAGGATTCGAATTCATGACCATTTGATCATAGAAGCTCTGATACCATATTAAGTGATCATTTCATCACAATAACTTAAGCTGTTGTGTAAGGCCAACTTAATTGATTATATATATTCTCTAACACTTGTCAAGGGTGTTGATTCTTATCTGGCGTCTTCGTTGGCAAGTGCTTTGTCCTAGTATTCTACGTGAGTTAGCACCGACAGAAAAGATGCTTTGAACTCCGAAGGGCTAAGGAGTTAATTGACTTCTGGTATTTTGTGATTACTTCAAGATGAATTTATATTCTTCTTGACAGTTTTATTTTATTGTTATCTGATCAGAAGATTTTCATGATGTAGACCTTGAGCATAATCACCGTTTGCAGTTAAAAAACCTTTATGGGAAAACATGGAGTGGTGTACAGATTCTGCATTAATAATTTTCTTCTATATTTGTTTCATTGATAGTTTCTCCTTTCAACCATTTGTCCAGAGAACGAAAATTGGGTGAAAGCTTTAAGATGCAATTTTCCTATCATATACATAACTTATATTAGGAATAAATTGCCTGGTAAGATTCTAATTTAGTTTCTCATTTCAACAGGTTGAAGGTTACAAATTTGACCCTAATGGCGAGTATGTGCGGCGGTGGCTTCCAGAACTTGCTCGTTTGCCAACTGAATGGATACACCATCCATGGAATGCACCTGAATCCGTCCTTCAAGCTGCCGGAATCGAACTGGGATCAAATTATCCTCTCCCCATTGTAGGGATAGATGCAGCAAAGGCCAGGTTGCAAAGAGCACTCTCGGAAATGTGGCAACAAGAAGCAATTTCGAGAGCTGCAATTGAAAACAGGATGGAGGAAGGGCTTGGAGACTCTTCTGATTCTGCCCCTTGCCTTCCCTCAAGACATACAAATGGAGGAAAACCGTGAACCTATAAGAAACAACTCACCTACTACAACTCGGTGTTATGAGGATCAGATGGTCCCAAGCATGACCTCTTCTTTGGCTCCAGTTGAAGAGGAAGAGACTTCTCTTGATTTCCGAAATGTGGCAGAAAATAACAGAAGAAAGTACCTAGAAACGTAAATACAAATGTAAATCAAGAACCGGGAAGAGACGTAGCAAACCAGGAGGTCACACAAAACATTCAGAGGCGGAACAATGTACTACGTTTTAATGTTATGAGAGATGTAGGAGATGCTGAAGACTCGGCCGCAGAATCATCAAGCAGTAGTAGGAGAGAGGGATGGAGGTGTAGTTCCAGTTTGGTCCCTCCATCGTCTGGTTATTCAGAACATTATGTTAATGATGAAAATAGAATTGGCGGTAGTTCTTCTTACTTGCAGAGTCATCCACAATCTCACCATATAATAAATTGGAGGCGACTGCCTCAAACTGGGTAAGAACTATACGACAGATTGGATATCCCAGGGAAACCACCAATGTCTTTCTGCACATGGATTGCAGTTCTCTTCATTTGTTGTGTTTGGAATTATCTAATATTATAGGTCCTTGGTAATTGATGATCGATAATTTGAAGAGATCACCTTTGACCCACAAAGTTGGAACATTACTAACAGAAGGCATTATGGCCTTTCTCCTTGCAAGTGTGAATAGTTTGATTTTTCCTTGTTAACAGGTAATACATATATTCATGGCAAGACAGAAGATAAGCATTGATAATGCGTGAAGCTAAACCCTGTTTGTAGATTGATCCAACCAGAATCCCATGTATATAATTTTCCACCCCGCGCTTGTTGGCAGAATACTCTAATCCAGTGTTTGATCTTCGATGTCTGATATATATTATATATATATAAAAAAAAGAGGATAAGATAAGGTAGGAAGGAAAATGGTAATAAAAACTAGTTTCTATTTATGTGCTACGATGGGATGGAGCCAAAATAAGCATATTATATGTCGAGGCATTTGTCATATCTCATCCAGGAAATGGTTTTCCTGTTTTGGCAGGCATATCAGAACCTGTAGGGGAAGTCACTGCAATAAGACCCAAGCCATCATGCTTCACTGAGTAAAGGTGCTTAAAAGACTGAAATTTTGCCGTTTTCCTCAGGTTCTTCAGGCTTGGGTACACGTAGGATGCCGTACACCAGAACTGCTGCGAGTGCTCCGACTGTAGGGGCCACAATGAACACCCAAAGATTGTCAGAAACACCTGAGACTACGGCAGGGCCCAAACTTCTTGCAGGATTCATTGAAGCTCCGGTGATTGGCCTGAATAATTCGATAGAAATCACTTAATACTAGATATCTTGATGGTATAGGAAGTATAACAAGTTTCAAAAGCTGGGAGTTTTTACCCCGCAATCATGACGTTAACCAACAAGGTTCCTCCTATTGCAATTCCACAGAGGTCTTTACTCTGATTTCCAGACAATAAGATTGAACGTAAGATTTCAGGAAAGTAACGACTTTCGGAATTGTGACAACAAAACTAATTACAACACACCGCCCTATGATCTGTTGCCACTGCCAATATAGTAGTCATTAAGTTAAACGTAATTATGATTTCCCATGTGAGAGCTTCAAGATCAGAGGTGGATTTCGAGTACTGGGTCACTGTTGCTTGAATCATTTCTTGGTCATGAAACAACATCTTAAGAGCGAGTGTTGCAAGTGTGGCTCCTAACACTTGAGCCAAGATATACATTGGCGCCTAAAACACAAAACAATGTCATTCAGGTGAGTTTTCCAAGATGTTTCAGGTTCTTGACACAAACATAAAATATAAAAAACATCTGTAAATAAGGGACTCAAAAGGTCAGTGCTTCTAACAATTTTCCAAGAAAATTTTCCGGCAACTGCAAGGGCTATGGAAACTGAAGGATTGAAATGTGCTCCAGAGACGTGTCCAAAAGTGTATATCAAGGCCATCAACACAACACCCCACACAATTGCTATGCCAACGATGGTTAGTCTTTGAATATTGTCAACCAGAAGAGACCCACAACCAACAAATATAAGAATGTATGTCCCCACCAACTCTGCAATAATCTATTAGGAAAGAAACAACAAAAGTTCTTTTGAGTACTAGAAATCGAGTGCGTCACGGTAATCATAATTTGAGTTTCTCTAAGCATGCCACCTTCTGGAATGTAGAAGGAGAATGATCGTCATTGCAAAACCATTGACGGGTAGGATCCGGCTTTACTTCTGCCATGGCACGGCGTTTCGTGGGCAGCTGATGTTTAGGTGATAATGAATTTGCACTATCCATTGCATGCCAATTGCCAAAGCAGGTACAATAGAATTAGCCTCTCGGTGCAAGTGCTTTTATACTACTAAGATTGCTTAGTTGAGAGAGAAAGTTTTGTCTACTCAAGTGTTGTATATGGAATTATGGATGCAGCCGACTAAAATTTCTCGAATCCAACCATATGGATCAGGACGCATCTCTAGGAATCCAAGAAAAGCTTGATGTAAAAGATTCATCTTGGTTTTAGCCACCAAATTAAAAGAGTCCATAGTTACTATTCTTCGTCGGCTGCAACTTTGGGATTTAAGAACGTGAAACGAAGTCACTAGGGGCGATCAAGCGTCGTGAAGGCACAAGCATTCGTACGACTCCTCGGACAAGGAAAAACTTTCCATCTTAAAACCAATTAAAATCAATTGAAAATCTTTTGAGGTTGATGACAGGTTTTTTTTTATTAAGAATAATTAAATGGATTTGAAAAATGACCTATGTATGAAACTTCTCAACAGGAAGATTATGTTTTATATGTAAAGTCCCTCTTTAAAAAAAAAATAAAAGAATTTAAATTATAGTTAAAACTACAACCAGAATTTAAGGCTTTAAACTTACCATCATTTTGCAACATGACCCCATAACAAAAACTCTTTAAAGAAGATACTACAATCAGCGTTTTCCGACGGAAATTACCGGTAAATAATCGATTTCTTCGGTGAAAGTAATCACCGACGAATTTGGTAACAAAAAATCGGTCGATGAACTTCCGCAGCTTAAAAATACCGATCAAATATTTCGTCCCAATTTTGCGACGGAATTCTGGCAGAAAGTTTGTAGTCGGTATTTATTTAACGACGGAATGGACAGTAAGATTCCGTCGAAGAAATTTTACTCTGGTCATTTGATCCGATTGTGGCGAAGGTATCTTCAACCACTTTTTCCGACGGTTTAATTCTACGTCGGTAAATACTTAGTTTCAATTTGACAATTTTCCGTCGGTAATAATCGATAATATTTTTTATTTTGTTGTTTTGTTGTTATAATAATGTTATATTATATATATACTTTATTTATTTGTGTTGCGTTATATTATTTATTCGAATATATTAATTTGTATATATAGTTTGAATAATGAGAAAATTAATAAATAATAAAACATATGAAGAATTAAATTTAATAATTAAAAAAGAAGAAAGAACAAATCTCTTATGTTTTTTAATTGAAAACAAATGACAATGTTATGCTAATGTCGTGGTGATCATGGATGCTCTGAACTGTGTCCCCCCTCTTTAACATTTCCATCTCCTGCTTAAGCTTAGTCATCTCCTCCGCGTCCTGTCTCTCCTTGGTCATCTGCTCCACCTCCGCTCTCATCTTAGTAAGCCGCTCCATCTCCTCTCTCCTTGGTACACTCCATCCGCTCCAAATGACTCTCGATCTTTGAAACCGCTCCACTTCGTCCTCATCTCCTCCTCAATCTTTGTGTTAGCCAAAACGCAAGTATACGTTTACGTCGTTAGTAATAATAATATCGATCCTCGAGACTATTAACTCAACTATCAACTCGATTCTTAGAACTTAATTCAAGTGCAAAAGTAACACTATTTGTTTGAATTGGTAATTCAAATAAAGAAAGCAAAAAGCAACAATTAAATGAAAAGATTATAAGATATAAAAGCATCTAGGCTTCTAGCTTCCCCAACGGACAAACGAACATCACATAATCGATCGCTTATCATTCAAACCTAACTTGCTAGTCGAAGATTCCTAGGTATTTACTATGTCCTCTAACAGTATAGTAAATCTATTCGACAACCAACCATGACCGTATCTCTACTCTTGGTTGTTAATCGTCAAACGCCTTAAGCTACAATCTCTATCGACTACCTAGCATGCATCGGTTACCTCTCGGCCTCCCTAACCACCAATCATACAAGTATGAACCTAGGCTAATTTATTCAATGTCCAACCCAAAATTACCCTCTCGAGTCTCAATCGGTTCACAAATCAAGTTTAAGGTTAGCTACTCTCAATCAAGCATTAAGAATTGAATAAACTAAACAAGTATTTAAGGATAAAACCGAATGAAATTAAATAAATAATCAAGAGTATTCGATTCTCCCATCCATTGGGTTCTTGCTAAAAACCTAGAATAAAGACTTAGCTACTCATAATATCAAGAAAACAACAAATAACAAAAGAGATCATTGTTCAGCAAAACAATAAACGAATAGAAGAGAAGGAATCGATTCTATCATAATCGTCTAATCCCATCCTCCGTTGTTGCCATCTTGACCTTTTTTCTCCAGCCTACTTGACGATTTCTCCCTCTCCTCTTTTTGTGTGCCGTCACTCCTTGATCAACTCTCCCCCTCCAAACCTTCTTTTTTTTATAGTTCATCCGCTTAGGTTAAAATTGACCCAACTTGACTTTCAATGACTCTCATGGTAGCAGTGACAAGATCATGGTAGCGACGAGGTAATCATTTAACTTCAAGTTTACGAGTAATACATGCCCTGCATGGTAGCGAGAGCGAAGTAAGGTTAGCTCGTGGAAAAATTTCTGAATTAGTCCTTGCTAACTCGGATCATTCAATTAAGTCCTTGCGTGCCAATTAATTCCTAAAACTTGAATGGGGCTGAAACACTAACACATTGTGTGAAAAATACCACTAACGTGGAAAAATACTAAAAACGAAAAGTAATAAAACACACAAAAGCGAGGAAAGATAACTTGTACTCGACTCAAACAAGACTAAAACGACAATTAAAACTACACAAATATGCGAGTTATCACACCCCAAACTTGAATCTTTCTAGTCCCTAGCAAAAGACTTGACTCAAAAGACACGCAAAAAGCGACACAAACAGAGGATTCAAACAATGGCACACATCAAATTAAGATTTCCAAACAACTTTTCAACCCAAAACATTTTAAGTCCAATTAGAGCGAGGAACTCTAACATGAAGATGATGCGATGCCATGAACACACTAATCACTAATGGATGAACAGGCGCAATACCGATGATTCAACACAATGAGAATTAGCATCCTACTATGCCACTACTTTCGCGGACAAGGGCTTAACTTGTGACAAGGTCACGTAATTGAACCATTCCCCACTCACAATGTATCCTCACCTCTCAGTCCCAATGAGCCTAAAATTCCCAAAAAGTTCGAGCACTCGAATTAAAAACAATTTAAAAAAATAAAAAATAAATAAAAATAAATAAACTTAGCTGATAAAAAAATAAATAATAATAATAATAATAATAATAATAATAATAATAATAATAAATAATAAGAAAAATAACAAGCTAAAGCATAGAACTAAAAAGCTTTCCATAAAGTAAGTGCATGAGACTAGCACTTTTCTATCTCCAATTTGAGATTCGGTTTCAAGCACAAATTCTTCTTCATATCAACACTACCTTTGTTTTTTTTCATATTTTTCGATCGATTTCTTTTCTTTTTTTCATTTTTTTTAAATTTTTTTTAAAATACTTGATCATAAAAGCACAAACAGAAAATTACAACAAACTAAATACAAGCTAAAGGAATGCAAAAATAAACACAAATCTAAAGTGCTCTTACCTAAAAATGTCATATCCCATAATGAAGTAAACCCAAAGTAAAACTACCCTTTCCCAATGATCCAATACGGCCTTGTCACAAAGGGGGACAGTGGGTGTCAAGTTCGGACACATCCGAAGACATGTCTCAACCCGCTTCGGTCTCGAACTTATAATGAGCTTACATCGAAGGGTCATTCGCTCAAACTTGGCTCTCTAAAGATTGTGTCGGGTTGGCTATCCGCCAAGTAGCTTAGTCTAATGATCTATTTTTTTCAGGTCATGGTTCTCCTAAAAAGTCATAAATGTGCATGCAGGACTTATGGTAGGATCTTCACTCATAAATATGTTCAAGCAACGCATATGCAACTAAATACCCAAAAGGAAAAGCTGTAACATGGGACAAAATGAGTGAACATTAAGCCTTGGGAAAAATGTTTTACCATTTAACCTGACCTTACGCATTCAAATTCATCTCAAGTTCCATATAAAAGTAAATTTACCTTAGTTGCAGAATTGGGTATCAAGCTGTCTGTCCATTTCAAAATCACGTATACCATTTTCCGATCCTCACTGACACTCAAACGACACGATTAAAACAAAAATAAAATAAAATATCAAGACTCCCCCACTTAAGGGCAACTTTGTCCCCAAAGTTGGGAACGAAACCAATCCCGCAGAGAATAAGCATATGGGCAAAAAGACAACAACAGCCGGAAAATACTAAACCACAGTCACATTCCAAAGCAGACAAATAGCAGAATCAGTTATTACAAACCAAACGAGAAAAGAACAAAAGCAAATAACAAGTTTAAGTCTCATGAAAATAGGAAAAAACGAAGGAAAGAGAAACTTAACAACTTGGCCAAAAGGCCACATCACTGATCATCCTCAAGGTCGGGCTCATGCTCGGGAGGCTGAGGAAAGAACACAGCGCAACAGAGGCCAAGCATAAAAGGCGGCTGAAGCGGAGCGTAATCGGTGACATGCATGCGACTAAATCGTGCTACATTATCTGATAATTATACTGGTTCTGGCGATGCTCCATGTCGAGCAATCCCTGCTGATGTGCAAGCCAATGGGAGTCTCGGAAGAATAGATCGTACTGTGGACACTCTTGTGGCTCAGTGGGCTCTGGTGGAGGTGCCTGCTTTGGTGAAGCAGGAGCTGCCCCAAATGGTCGCATCAGTGGGGGAGGCCTGAATCGTGGATTGCCACGGTCATGCCAATGCTGGCGGAAGAAATCCACTGTCTCAATGGCGTCACTGGTCCCAGGTGCATGACCGCAGCGACCCCAGAAGGCTCAATCCATCACCTGCCCAATACTCCCCCTCTGTCCAGATAAAGAGACACCTGCTCTCTGACACAGGGCAGTGATAAGACTCGGGTATCCCAGACGGGTCCTCTGCTGCATGATCAACTCACGGAGATCCCCTGCCGCTTCCCGAATCTTGGCATTAATAACTCTGCCAACATTCACCGGCTGATGAGTCACTACACAGAATAGGAACTGCTGATGCTGCTCAGTCAAGTCCGAGTCGTTACGAGACGGAAAGACCCGGTTCTGGATGAACTTGTTCCACAACTTGGTCTCGCGAGAGAGACAACTGTCTCGGAGAAGTTTCTTGCCCTCCGGGTGATAGGCGTCCTGGCCCTGAGTAAGCACATGATCGACCATAGGCTCCCAATCGGAGTCCTGGCTCAAGAGCTCATATGAATCCTCCTCGAAAGGCGTGATGGGCGTGCCGTAGAGCTCGTTAATGGCAGCAGCAGAGAAGGAAACCTCCCTGTTTCTTACGATGCATTTATCTGCCTCTGTCGAAGTGGCCAACGCAAAGTAGAATTCCCTGACAAGCTTAGGGTGAGGAAGGATCGGTTTGTCTACAAACCGACCCCATTGGTGACAATTGATAGTATGCCTGTATTTGTCAAAGGCGTAACGCACTCCAGTTCATCCACCTCTCTTGACAAATGATTTCTTATCGATTAGCTCATACGCTTTGCTCGGATTTGATCGGGAGAAAGAATTCGAGAGCTTTCGCCGGTTCTCTGTCGTTTAGACATTGTCATATACCACACTGCATTTTTGTGATCTTTGTCAACGATTCATCATAATGCAACCAACCAAAACGTCATCAAGTTCATCATTAAGAACAACAGATTTGCAATGCCCCCCCAAACTTTGATAATATCAAGCATGAAGACAATCAATAGAAGAAGGGAACTACATCAATTAAGCAATCTTCACGCAAATATTATCAACCATTGAAACACATTCCAAACTCTAACCATGAAAACTAAGGAAATACCCAACTGCTTCAAGTAAATTCAAACAAGGAAAAATTGGATATAAACCTAATTATCAGTTAATTGGCTCAAGAACAGTCCACTTAAATTCCTACAATATTACAAGTGCAAACCCACCTCCATTTATTTTCAGCAATTCAAAAGCATTACGACTCCATTCATCAAAATCAAGCTAATGCCCAAACAGTTCAAGTAGGATTTAACGAGAAGCAATCAAGTATCAACTTATTGAACAACAAATCTGGCCAAAGCAACTAATCACTTCACAGTTTCGACATTCATCAATATTGCCAATGTAACATCCCGTTACTGCGAACAAGGGTATTCTGGTTATTTGGGTCGGACCGAGAGGTCTCATTATATTTACTGATTGATTTTATTATTGGCCTCTAATTATAGAGGAACTGGTTTCTTACATATGCATTTAATTATAGTACATGCATTCATGATTTTCCGGTATTTTAATCGTGATTAAGAACTGATTAGATTGCGAGCTGACTGGACTGACTGAATCGTGTTCAATTGAGAAATTAGGAGTTATTGGGTTCAAATGACTGATTTAGCATAGTTTATAAGTGACTGGTATTTTATAATGGCTTATAGGAGATTTCTCGAAAATTCGGGAGATAATGCCCGGACCGGAAATTTTAGAGTGACAGATTAATTGACTGTATAGTAGTGGAAGAATGGTCTAGGGGCAATGGAAAAATTAGAATTGTTACTGATAGGAGATAATTATGTTGAACCATTGGAATTTAGAGACTGAAATTTGGACCGAGTTGGAGACCTTAGTCTATAAATAGCTAAGTTGAGAATTGGGAAAGTTACCCTAAGGCATTTCATCGTTTCTCTTTTCCTTCTCCCCTTCGGTGGCTTGCGATCCCTCCCCCATTGGTGAGCCTCGTTGTTTCTTCCTTTGGTTTCCTCTTCCTTATGCTTAGCTAACTGATTTATTGTATTTGGTGAAGGATTGAGAGGCTTTTGAGAGGTGAAATCGGTGTTTTGGAGGATTTAGGGTTTACGGTGAAAATCTGTGGAAAATCGTCGATTGGTAAGTTTCTAATGGATTAAATGTTGTTATTGGGGTTGCTACATGAATTTATGGTTTTTATTAGAGTAGATTTGAGTGGTTGGAGTGTTTAATGGAGGTGTTAATGGCTTTAATGGGGTTGAAACGATCGGAGAAGAAGGTGGCGCGGTCGCACGTCGCGACGTCTGGCATGCCTCGCCGCGGCGAATAAATTTAATATTCGCCGCGACGAGCACCTGGAGATACGCCGCGACGAGCCTTACAACTTCGTACATGACGAGCGAAAAAGAGACGACGCCATGCGAAAGTGTCATTCACGCCAATGAAGACGATTTCTGCTTACGAGCATTTAACGTGACGAGGTCGCATGGCGAGGATGGCTTTCTGATTGGATGATTGTTAGTTTATCTGGTATAATTCATGGAGTAGACCTCCGATTGAAGTGATTCCAGATTTGTTATGAACTAGGGAAGAGATCTACAATTGAGGATAATTAGAGGATTGGAATTTAATTTAAATGGTATTGAATTATAGAGATTAAGGTCAATTAGAGTTCATAATGTGACCTAAGTGGCAAATTGAGACTATTGGAGTTTTAATTGGAAATTTCAATAGAAGTTTCAACCCAATGAATAGGGAATTATTATAAGGAGTATGAATGGAGGAAAATTGACTGAATTTTTAGGAATGGACCATTTATTGGCTATCAATTGAACAAAGAGATAGGATTGAGCTTAAAGTACCGAAATTGGGATTTAGCACCGGAAAATCGTGAACATGCATTGTACATCATTTCACTGATACATACGTATTACTGAACTGTTTAATTTAGCATCTAGTAATGGGACCGTTTTTTATCATATAGAGGCGCCGTTGGATCGTCGTTCCACGGACATTGCTGGAACTTCCAGGCAGTAGCTTGGAAGTTACAGGTGAGTAACCTAGTTGGTTTCTCAAATTCCTGATTGTTTATGTGCTCTGTATGAATTACTTGCAAAGGTGAACTGTATGATTACTGGCGTGATTAGGATCGAATTGCATGCTTTACTGTACTGAACTAGATCACTGTATGACATCGAACGGACATCTTGGGCTTCTGACCATATCTGTAAATTATTGAATCATTTGAATCTTGAATTCTCAACACCGCGACCGCACGCGTAAATGCATGATCACATAATGGACGTGTCCCAAGTTGCTATTATCATTTGAAAAGAGCCTCGAGCTCGAACATCAGATCTTGTCCGGGCTTAGCCCGAGGGAGAAATCACGGCGCTTGCGTCCCCATCAACACCGATCGAGCACTTGGGCACAACACTGAATAACCGGAAAGAGTCTCATATGCATTATATACATGACTGACTGATCTGCCAAAACTGTGTGATGCCATGATTAATCAAATTGTGATGTATTCTCGTAAATCGTTCTACGCTCTTCATTCTTCGTGGATCGATCATCGTATCGTTGTTAATCGATATAGACTACTGTAAACTGTATATAATACTGTTAATTGAAGTTACTGTGTCGTGCTGTATGCAATTTGCGTAATGCATGATTTGAGTGAACCATCGATGATGGTTTCTCACTGAGTTCGCAAACTCACCCAAAATTGCAATCTATTTTTCAGGACTGATAGATTAGACTCCTAGCTCCGAAGATATTCATTCTGCCGCAAGTTTCTTTGCGAGGGACGTGATGGCACACAGGTCGGTCAGCTGGGTTTAGCTTTTGAGGATGACTTAGGATAGATGCTTGTATCAGTTTCCTTTTTGGTTTTGTTAGGAGACTGATAGACTTGTCTATTCTGACATTGGATGACTGTACCAGATGACTGTTATTTTGGATGTTAATTTATTGAATTTCTGTTATATTGTGATTTAAATTACTGCGATGCCATATGGATAATTAGCGAAATTTTCTGGTAGTGAACCTTTATCGTGGGATACTTGTCGGAGCGACCTTCGGGTTTCCCAATGTGTACCCTACGGTGAGGGGGCGCTACATTTAGTGGTATCAGAGCATGGTTTGGCATCTTTTGGGGATTAGTGAAATTAGGCCGAAATTACTGAAAGGATAGTGGAACTGATCGGAATTTCTTGTTTGTTTTAGGTCATCCGTACTGGGAGATTGAGTTGAGTTACCAGCTGACCTGGAATCGGTAGGAGCTAGTAGGGAGTCTCCTGCGCCTCGTTCAGAGGAGTTGCCTCCTCGAGTTCCTGCGAAACGGGAACGGAGATATGATTTACTGCGAAAGTAGGGGGCGGTTGACTTTTATGGTAGCATCGACCTGCGGAGGCCGAGGAATGGCTAGAGGGACCGAGAGTCCTCGATCGGATGGATCGTGACCCGGATGAGCGTTTGACTATCGCGGTTTCTCATTCTGAGGTTACGCATATCGATGGTGGAAGATCGCTCCGGCAAGCACTCACCAGGCCCCTAACGTCTCGACATGGATTGACTTTTGAGGCGTTCAGGATAATTTCATGCCCAAGATTTATCTGGACATGAAGTTCTGGAGTTCCTAGAGTTGAGGCGGGGGTAGTTGACCGGCCGACTATGAGGTCTTGATTCAACGAGTTGTTAGTTTACGCTTCTTCACCGGTGGCTTCGAGGTCGACAAGTGTCGGCGTTTGACGGACTCAATCTGGAGATCCGCACCCTCTTGCCAGTCCGACACGGGCAATTTCACTAAGTCTGAAATGGCCGGAGCGATGAGATAAAGCATTGTTGAGACAAATGCATGACTGAGACTGGTCAGGGGACTAGGCATAAGAGATCGGGTGATAGCGAGGCAATGCCGGCGAGAATCTGATGGCGTCGAGTAGGCCCTTCAGTCCGCAGGAGGGGCCGACATGACGTGACTTGACAGAGAGAGCTTCCGCATCGGTGGTAGTGCAGAGGCGATCGTAGATTCAGGCGATCTATTCTCTATGTGAACATTGTGGCAAGAGGCACAGTGGAGAGTGTCGATGGTTATCTGGAGCATGCTTGAGGTGTGGTTCGATGGACCACTTAGTGAGGAACTGTCCCGAGACTGTAGGAGCCCAGTCTGTCATGACTGGAAGATCTGGTAGCAATACCCCGGTGCATCAGAGCCGTGGAGGTGGATCCGTATGGAGAGGCCGAGGCCGAGGCCGAGGTCGGCGGAGGATCGACATTGAGGTCGGAGGACTGGCGTGAGCAGATGCTAGCCTCGGGCTGTGGTCTATGCCATGACTCGACAGGAGGCCTAGGATTCCCCAGATGCTGTCGTGGGTATGCATATGTATTGTTGGATTTTGGATCCACTTATTCTTTTCATTGCACTGTATTGCATCGCATTTAACTTGTAGACTGCATGTGGATAAAGAAAGGTTACAGTTAGGGTCAGAGGTGAGTACACCTCTAGGTAGTATGACTGTATAGGAAGATAGATGTGATTTTGTTGATGGACTGATTGATTGCGTATACAGTGCCTCGGGGTCGTCGTGGATACCGGATTTGATCGGATGATAATAACTGAAGAATTTAGTAAGGAGAGGATAAACTGGAAATGAATTGAAGTGAATAAAAAGTCGTTATTGGGAGACCTGATTCTAGTGGAAACTCAAGTGTGAGAGATAGACTCATTCTCGAGGAAATGTGCATCGTCAACGTAAGGAACCCGACCGTAATAGGCTTCTCGAATCAGAAGGGAAAATAGGGTAAAGGAATATGTGTCAGAATGTGTTGTGATGAAACTGATACAGTTATGAGATTATGTGTATTCAGAATTTGGAGTTATTGAAAATTTACTGAGTGCTGGATTTATCCAGAAATGACCAAATGTTGGAGGAAAATGTGTAAATGGTATGACTGATGATGGCAAAAGAGACATGGGAGAAGTATTAATCATATTGTTTCAATTGGAGATGTGACAATATTTAGCGAAATGTCCCAATAAAAGGTTTAGAGGCAATGAGTTGATATAGTGCAATATGAATTGATGTAGCTAGGGATAAGTATAATGTTGTAGACCGTACTGTGATTGAGTATGTGAAATCGTAGTGTCATAAAAAAAGTGTGGGACCATTAATTGCATAGAAAGGTAATGGATATACCCATGGATATGTAAATCAATAATGGTCGAGATATTTTGAGAATGTGAGTGATTCACAAAGAGAGTGAATGGATTGAGTAGAAATTCAATAGTGTATAAGTGTGATATTATCAAATGATAACTGTCAAACTGGGAAAGGGTAAAAAGAAAATAGTGGGAGCTATCAGAATTCCAAATCAATTGTGTATAAAAGGACTGGCAAAATAAATTGGTGATTTAGAAAATTGCAAACCGTATTGGGAAGTTTAAATGGGAGTTAAAATTTTGAGGAAATGATAATTATGACTGTGTTGTGGAGTATGTGTTGTACTGCTAAAGAAACTGTTAGAGAATCTCTAGAAATCATCGAAGTGTTGTGTTTCAGCAATAGTGTACAGAAAGAGTAATAAGAGGTTTAGAGTGTGAAATTGAATAGTTATTCATAGAGATAACTGACAGACGTGACTGTTAAAACAAAAGCGAGACTGATATTCGTAGAGCCCACTGAGATAAAGGTAAATAAGAAAACTGAATTCGTTATTAAATGGTTTCTATGTGACTGTTGTGTAAATAGATCGGTAAAGTGTTATATGGACTGGATTAAGAAAACTGTGTTAAGATCTGATAAATGTGTTTCGGGTACTGAATGTGAGGAATTGCGAATAATTATAAGGAAATGAGTGACAATCAGAATAGCAAGGAGCGGACTAATTCCCTTATCTGAGACTTATTGTATATGAAATTTCGAGGACGAAATTTTAATTAGGAGGGGTGAATTGTAACATCCCGTTACTGCGAACAAGGGTATTCTGGTTATTTGGGTCGGACCGAGAGGTCTCATTATATTTACTGATTGATTTTATTATTGGCCTCTAATTATAGAGGAACTGGTTTCTTACATATGCATTTAATTATAGTACATGCATTCATGATTTTTCGGTATTTTAATCGTGATTAAGAACTGATTGGATTGCGAGCTGACTGGACTGACTGAATCGTGTTCAATTGAGAAATTAGGAGTTATTGGGTTCAAATGACTGATTTAGCATAGTTTATAAGTGACTGGTATTTTATAATGGCTTATAGGAGATTTCTCGGAAATTCGGGAGATAATGCCCGAACCGAAAATTTTAGAGTGACAGATTAATTGACTGTATAGTAGTGGAAGAATGGTCTAGGGGCAATGGAAAAATTAGAATTGTTACTGATAGGAGATAATTATGTTGAACCATTGGAATTTAGAGACTGAAATTTGGACCGAGTTGGAGACCTTAGTCTATAAATAGCTAAGTTGAGAATCGGGAAAGTTACCTAAGGCATTTCATCGTTTCTCTTTCCTTCTCCCCTTCGTGGCTTACGATCCCTCCCCATTGGTGAGCCTCGTTGTTTCTTCCTTTGGTTTCCTCTTCCTTATGCTTAGCTAACGATTTATTGTATCCGGTGAAGGATTGAGAGGCTTTTGAGAGGTGAAATCGGTGTTTTGGAGGATTTAGGGTTTACGGTGAAAATCTGTGGAAAATCGTCGATTGGTAAGTTTCTAATGGATTAAATGTTGTTATTGGGGTTGCTACATGAATTTATGGTTTTTATTAGAGTAGATTTGAGTGGTTGGAGTGTTTAATGGAGGTGTTAATGGCTTTAATGGGGTTGAAACGATCGGAGAAGAAGGTGGCGCGGTCGCACGTCGCGACGTCTGGCGTGCCTCGCCGCGGCGAATAGGCGAGCACCTGGAGATACGCCGCGACGAGCCTTCTGGCTTGCGTCACGACGAGCGAAAAGGAGAATGACACTTTCGCCATGATAGCGACCCGTTCTGCGCCATTTAGCAGACGTGGAGTCGGCGAGGATGGCTTTCTGATTGGGTGATTGTTAGTTTATCTGGTATAATTCATGGAGTAGACCTCCGATTGAAGTGATTCCAGATTTGTTATGAACTAGGGAAGAGATCTAAAATTGAGGATAATTAGAGGATTGGAATTTAATTTAAATGGTATTGAATTATAGAGATTAAGGTCAATTAGAGTTCATAATGTGACCTAAGTGGCAAATTGAGACTATTGGAGTTTTAATTGGAAATTTCAATAGAAGTTTCAACCCAATGAATAGGGAATTATTATAAGGAGTATGAATGGAGGAAAATTGACTGAATTTTTAGGAATGGACCATTTATTGGCTATCAATTGAACAAAGAGATAGGATTGAGCTTAAAGTACCGAAATTGGGATTTAGCACCGGAAAATCGTGAACATGCATTGTACATCATTTCACTGATACATACGTATTACTGAACTGTTTAATTTAGCATCTAGTAATGGGACTGTACTTTACTGTTATAGAGGCGCCGTTGGATCGTCGTTCCACGGACATTCTTTGGAACTTCGAGCGAAGAGCTTGAAGTTACTGGTGAAATAACTAGTTGGTTTCTCAAATTCGATTGTTTATGTGCTCGTATGAATTACTTGCAAAGGTGAATCATGATTCTTACCGCGTGATTAGGATCGAATTGCATGCTTTATCAGATCTTGAACTAGATCATTTGTATGACACTTGAACGGACATCTTGGGCTTTACTGACCATATATTGTAAATTCTTGAATCATCAATCTTGAATTCTCAACACCGCATTTGCGCATAAATGCATGATCACATAATGGACGTGTCCCAAGTTGCTATTATCATTGAAAAGAGCCTCGAGCTCGAACATCGCATCGTCCGGGCTTAGCCCGAGGGAGAAATCACGACGCGCGTCCCCATCAACACCGATCGAGCACTTGGGCACAACATCAATAACCGGAAAGAGTCTCATATGCATTATATACATGGTCGATCGATCCGCCAAAGCGTGTGATGCCATGATTAATCAGAAATTGTGATGTGTTCTCAGAAAAAGCATTCTACGCCATCATTCATCGTGGATCGATATCGTGTCTTGTTAAATCGATATAGACTATCAGAAAGCGAGTATATATCTCGTTAATTGAAGTTCTTGTGTCGTCTGCACGCAATTTATGAATGCATGATTTAGTGAACCATCGATGATGGTTTCTCACTGAGTTCGCAAACTCACCCAAAATTGCAATCTATTTTTCAGGACTGATAGATTAGACTCCTAACTCCGAAGATATTCATTCCTGCCGTGCGAGCTGCTGGCGAGGGACGTGATGGCACACAGGTCGGTCAGCTGGGTTTAGCTTTTGAGGATGACTTAGGATAGATGCTTGTATCAATTTCTTTTTTGGTTTTGTTAGGAGACTGATAGACTTGTCTATTCTGACATTGGATGACTGTACCAGATGACTGTTATTTTGGATGTTAATTTATTGAATTTCTGTTATATTGTGATTTAAATTACTGCGATGCCATATGGATAATTAGCGAAATTTTCTGGTAGTGAACCTTTATCGTGGGATACTTGTCGGAGCGACCTTCGGGTTTCCCAATGTGTACCCTACGATGAGGGGGCGCTACAGCCAAACACCCAATCCAATTTCAGCAAATAATATAGGAAATTAAATTAGGGTTAGGAATACTTTTGAACCTCTTGGGTGATGCAAAGAAGATGCAAATGAAACCAACGGAGAAGAGGAATGGACGTGGTGGCGGAGTTCTTTGGTCTTGATGGATTTGGTGGTCGTCAGAAAGGAGAACGCAGAGAGAGAGAGAGAAAGAGACGACGCAGAGAAAAAGAAAACGGGGAAAACGAACGAGAGAAGGGAGAAGGAAGGAGAAAGAAACAACTGAGAGAAAAAGAAAACGGGGAAAACGAACGAGAGAAGGGAGAAGGAAGGAGAAAGAAACAACTGAGAGAAAAAGAAAAGGGGAAGACTCACCGTAGTTCGAACTTCCCTATATCTTCCGCGGGCGCGACTGACTAAAAATTTTTAAACTCTCGACAAGTCTGAGTAATCCTTCCTCGCGGGCGCGAGATGGAGGACTCGTGGGCGCAAGAGCTCAATTTCAGAAATGCTCAGACTTTCTGTCCGCTTCTTCCTCGCGGGCGCGAGTTGGAGGACTCGTGGGCGCGAAAGCTGCGTTGTTTCTGTTCCACTTTTGGCTCGTTTTTGTACCTATCTCTGCATAAGACTCAACTAAGACATAAAATTGACTCTAGAGAAGACTAATAAGAAAAGAAAAAGGGGAAAAAAAGACATGAAGTAGAACAAAAAACAAAACAACAATAACTTGGATTGCCTCCCAAGAAGCGCTTTGTTTAACGTCGGTTAGCTCGACCTTACCAAATTTCCGCTTTAGATCAACTCATCGGAGGCCACATTCCTTTCAAAAGCACCGCCGAGATATCGTTTAAGCCTCTGACCATTTACTTTGAACTTTTCATCAGAATTTACCTTTTTAATCTCCACAGCTTCATGAGGAAAAACTTGCACAACTACAAACGGTCCAGACCACCGGGACTTTAATTTCCCAGGAAAAAGATGGAGTCTGGAGTTATATAGCAATACTAGTTGTCCTGGTTCAAAGTTCTTTTCCTTCAAGTGCTTATCGTGCCATCTTTTAGTCTTCTCCTTGTAGATTTTAGCACTCTCATAAGCATTGAGGCGAAATTCCTCCAATTGGTCGAGTTGCAACAACCATTGCTCTCCTGCCAACTTCTCATCAAAATTTAGCTTTTTAATTGCCCAAAAGGCCTTGTGCTCGAGCTCAACCGGCAAATGGCATGATTTGCCATACACAAGTTGATACGGAGAGCACCCAATTGGGGTCTTGAATGCAGTTCAAAAAGCCCAAAGACTTTCATCAAGATTATAGGACCAGTTCTTCCTTGATGCATTAACCGCCTTCTCCAGATCTCGCTTAATCGACGATTAGAAACCTCGCTTGTCCATTCGTGCGAGGATGATAAGTGAGAGCCATCCTATGTTGAATGCCATACTTAAGCTAACAAAGCGGTAGAACCTTATTGTTGAAGTGAGTGCCTTGGTCACTAATCATTGCTCGTGGTGTCCCAAACCTAGAAAAAATGTTCTTTTTCAAGAACTTGGTTACAACACCTGCATCATTAGTAGGAGAAGCGATCGCTTCCACCCACTTGGAAACATAATCAACTGCCACAAGAATATATAGATTCTTATTCGAAACAGGGAAAGGACCCATAAAGTCTATTCCCCATACATCAAATAGCTCAACTTCTAGAATGCAATTCAAAGGCAGTTCATCTCTCCTAGATATCTTACCTACTCTCTGACATCTATCGCAACTTTGCACAAATGCAAAAGCATCTTTAAATAGAGTAGGCCAGAAAAAACCTGATTGGAGAACCTTAGCAGCAGTTCTCTCTCCATTGTGATGTCCTCCATAAGGGATGAATGGCGGTGGTATAAAATGTCATGTTGTTCCTCGAAAGGAATACATCGTCAAAGCACATTGTCCCCGCTAACTTAAACAAGAACTACTCATCCCAAAATAATCCTTGATATCATGCATGAACTTTTCTTTTGATTATATGTAAATTCACTAGGAAGTTGTTTACATACTAAATAATTCACAAAGTCTGCATACCAAGGTAATTGAGAAACACTTACAGCCAAGAGCCTTTCATCAGGAAAAGACTCGTTTATAGGAACCTGTGGTGCATCGGTGTTCTCTTCACTTTCCAATCGAGACAAGTGATCAGCCACTTGATTCTCGACTCCCTTTCGATCCACGATTACTAAGTCGAACTCTTGGAGGAGTAAGACCCATCGAATAAGTCACGGTTTGGCATCTTTCTTCTCAAATAGATACTTGAGGGCTGAGTGATCTGTAAAAACTGTAACTTTCGAGCCAACCAAGTATGATCTAAATTTATCGAAAGCAAATACTACGGCAAGCAATTCTTTTTCAGTTGTTGTATAATTCACTTGAGCATCAGTCAAAGTCTTGCTTGCATAATATATAGAGTGAAAAATCTTACCATGTCGTTGTTCCAAAACAACACCTACCGCATAATCACTAGCGTCGCACATGAGCTCGAAAGGCGGCCCGATGCAGTGCAACGATTCTTCGATGCGATTACCAGTCTTTGCTTGAGCTTCTGAAATGCTTGCAAACACAAGTTATCGAATTTAAAAGGAACATCTTTTTCAAGCAGATTACAGAGGGGTTTAGAAATCTTTGAGAAATCTTTTATAAACCTCCGATAGAATCCTGCATGACCAAGGAAACTACGGATCCCCTTAACAGAAGTGGGTGGTGGAAGTTTTTCAATAGCCTCAGTTTTAGCTCTATCTACTTCCATCCCCTTACTAGAAATCCGATGCCCTAACACTATACCCTCTTGTACCATAAAATGGCACTTTTCCCAGTTTAGTACAAGGTTCGTTTCCTCACATCTTACCAGAACCTTTGTGAGTGTTTCAAGGCACATGTCGAAACTGTCAACATGGACCGAGAAGTCGTCCATGAACACTTCTACTCCATTCTCCACCATTCCAGAGAAGATTGCCATCATGCATCTCTGAAATGTAGCAGGTGCATTACACAACCCAAACGGCATCCTACGAAAAGCGAATGTGCCATAAGGGCATGTAAATGTTGTCTTTTCCTGGTCCTCCAAAGCAATGTAGACCTGATTATAACCTGCATAGCCATCTAAGAAGCAATAATAAGTTCTTCCCGCCAAGCGGTCCAACATTTGGTCAATAAATGGCAAAGGAAAATGGTCCTTCTTAGTGGCCTTATTCAGATTACGGTAATCAATGCAAATTCTCCATCTAGTAACAGTTCTAGTGGGAATCAGCTCATTATGTTCATTCCTAACTACAGTCATACCTCCTTTCTTTGGTACACACTACACCGGACTTACCCAAGAACTGTCAGAGATGGGGAAAATGATACCATTATCTAACCACTTCAAGATCTCCTTTCGAACTACTTCTTTCATGCTCGGATTCAAGCGTCTTTGTGGTTGAACACTCGGCTTGAATTCCTCTTCTAGGATGATCTTATGTTGGCAAAAGGTGGGCCTAATTCCCTTGATATCAGCCATGGTCCAACCCATTGCTTTCTTATGCTCACGAAGTACTCGAAGGAGTTTCTCTTCCTTCAAGGAGGTTAGTGCATTTGACAAAATAATAGGAAGAGACTCATTATCACCCAAGTAAGCATACTTCAAGTGAGATGGGAGTTGCTTTAACTCCAAAGTAGGTGGCTCCTCAATAGAAGGTTTAACCTTCTCCGCCTCCTCTCGGTTTAGCCCCTCCACCTTTGGTCTATCTTGTAGCTGTCTAAAACCTGCCTCAAGATATTGAATATAACCAAGGACTTCGTCCTCATTTGTTTCATCTAAGCTCATTAAGGCATCAGCTAAAGAATCACCAGAAACATTGTCAGAAATTTGCAAATTAAACTCATCGTCAACATAAGTTATGGCAAAACATCTATTGTCGGCATATTTCATGGCCGATAGAACATTGAAGCTTACCTCATCCCCATTCACACGAAGAGTTAACTCACCTTTCTCAACATCGATGAGAGCCCTTCCTGTGGCTAAAAACGGCCGACCTAAGATGATTGGGACATACTCGTCCTCCTCTATGTCACATATAATAAAATCCACCGGCATGTATAAGCTCCCCACCTTGACTAATACATCTTCGATAATACCCATCGGATGAATGATGGATCTATCGGCAAGTTGCAAAGTTACATTGGTGGGTTCGATATCGGCTTCCAACTGCAATTTCTTAAAAACAGAGACAGGCATTAAATTAACTGAAGCACCTAAATCGCATAAACCCTTACCACAGAATTTGTTGCCTATATCGAAAGGCACAGCAAAAGTCCCAGGGTCTTTTAATTTCTGAGGCAGCTTCTTGTGAAGAATTGCACTGCACTACTATATCAAGTTTATCACCTCCTTATTATCGAGTTTTTTCTTCTTTGACAAGATGCCTTTCAAGAATTTTGCATAACTCGGAATTTGCTCCAATGCCTCAGCAAATGGAATATTTATGGTAAGCTTCTTGAACATATCAAGAAACTTATCGAACTTCCCATCTTGCTTCGACTTCTGGTGTCTAGACGGAAAAGGAGGATTTGGATAATGCCGTTCTAGCTTCGGTTTAACTTCTTTTAAAGGCACCTGTTCCTCTGCTTTCTCAATCCTAACATTCTCAATGGCAACATCATCAGTTAAAGGAATGGAAACATTAAGATCAGAATTTACCTCTTCCTCTATCGGTTGAGAGGCATTATCAATCTACTTCATGCTTCGGAGTTGAATGGCTTTAACCTGCTCATTCTGCGGATTTGTAGTGTTGCTAGGAAACCAGCCTGGTTCCCTCTCATTCAAAGCATCACAGACTCGTCCCAATGTGGACTTGATCTCCTTGATGTCATTGGCCACATTCTCATTGGTCTTAGCTTTCGCTCTTTAGGTAGATTGCCCAATTGAGAGAGTTGGGCAATCAACTCGAGTCTCGAGACAATCGAGCCATAATCTCCCTCATGGTAGGCTCTCTAGTCGCTCTTGATAACCAAATGGCCTCTGAGGATTAAGCACGTTATGATTATTAGCATAGATGTGTTTGATTGCACACCTTGCCGATTGTTATATGGATACCTCTGATTTTGCACGAAATTGCAATTCTCCGTTTCAAGGTGCCCAACAGAAGGACATTCTTCGGCACTATGCCCTTCTCCACAAATTTCACACTCTTGAAATCGCACAACTTTCACAGTGCCTCTCTCAAGTTTCAACTTGGAGATTTCCTTCTTAATCTGCTCCAATTGAGTCATTAGGACACCTTGTCCTTCAGCCTTGGCCTCAGAATGTACATGAGGAGACACTTCATACATCCCAACATTCCTCCTCAAAGAGTTAGAACGGCTACTCTCATGAGCACGGCTACTATGGGTTGTGATCCTCTCAATCACTTCTATGGCTTCTTGGGGCGGTTTTAGCAACAAACTTCCACCAGCAGTAGAATCTAACCCAGTCGACTCAAAGGAACATAACCCTTGATGGAAGATGCGAACGAGAGAACTCTGATTCATCCCATGGTGGGGGCACTTCCTCAAAAGCCCCTTGAATCTCTCCCAAGCTGCAGCAAGAGACTCATCAACATCTTGAAGAAAGTTTGTGATCTCGGAAATAAGCGCATGAGTCATAGCAGGAGTGAAGAACTTCCTCAGAAATAGTCCTTTCAACTGTGCCCAAGTAGTAACCGAACCTCTCGGAATGTCATCAAACCAATCCCTAGCACCTTCAGACAGTGTAAGAGGGAACAAGCAGAGTCGAACATTATCGGCCGAGACATTAGCATATTGGTTGCAGTCAACAATATCACGGAAGTTCTGCAAATGCTCGAGTGGGTTATCATTGATACGCCCTCTGAATCGCATATCCTTCAAGAGACCCATTGTGTAGCTATCAACCTTGAAGTTCTGATTAGCAGGGAGACCCCAATAGCTACTCCGGTCCTCTCATCGAAATTCGGAGTGATCGGGTCAAGACAACTCCTAGTTCTAGCCTCTTCTTCTCTCTGACGAGCGGCTTCCTATTGTGCTGCCCGTTCCTGCTCCCTACCTGCAGCAAGAATTCTTTGACCGAACGCTGCATCAGTCTCATTTTCCAACTTAACAAAAGCTACATCATTGTCGGCCATCTCTTCTAACTCGAATTCAATAACTTCAATGATTTCCTCTTTCTTAGATTGGTTGGCTCTCGTCTCTTTGATTCTTTTGCGGTTTTTCTTGGCAGTTTTCTCAATCTTAGGAATGTATAGCAGAGGCTGTCTTCCTGATCTTGTGTTCATAAACTAAGTAAAACTACAAAAAGCAATAAAGAGAATTAAATCACCTAAGATAAAAACTAAAAACAAGTTAACAATTGATAAAGAATAGTCCCCGGCAACGGCGCCAAAAACTTGTTCGCCAAAAACGCAAGTATACATTTCTGCCGTTAGTAATAATATTATCGATCCCTCAGAGACTATTAACTCAACTATCAACTCGATTCTTAGAACTTAATTCAAGTGCAAAAGTAACAGGGTATTTGTTTCAGAATTGGTAATTCAAATAAAGAAAGCAAAAAGCAACAATTAAATGAAAAGATTATAAGATATAAAAGCATCTAGGCTTCTAGTTTCCCCCAATGGACAAACGAACATCACATAATTATCGCTTATCATTCAAACCTAACTTGCTAGTCGAAGATTCCTAGGTATTTACTATGTCCTCTCTATTGTATAGTAAATCTATTCGACAACCAACCATGACCGTATCTCTACTCTTGGTTGTTAATCGTCAAACGCCTTAAGCTACAATCTCTATCGACTACCTAGCATGCATCGGTTACCTCTCGCCTCCCTAACCACCAATCATACAAGTATGAACCTAGGCTAATTTATTCAATGTCCAACCCAAAATTACCCTCTCGAGTCTCAATCGGATTCACAAATCAAGTTTAAGGTTAGCTACCTCAATCAAGCATTAAGAATTGAATAAACTAAACAAGTATTTAAGGATAAAACCGGAATGAAATTAAATAAATAATCAAGAGTATTCGATTCTCCCATCCATTGGGTTCTTGCTAAAAACCTAGAATAAAGACTTAGCTACTCATAATATCAAGAAAACAACAAATAACAAAAGAGATCATTGTTCAGCAAAACAATAAACGAATAGAAGAGAAGGAATCGATTCTGTCATAATCGTCTAATCCCATCCTCCGTTGTTGCCATCTTGACCTTTTTTCTCCAGCCTACTTGACGATTTCTCCCTCTCCTCTTTTTGTGTGTCGTCACTCCTTGATCAACTCTCCCCCTCCAAACCTTCTTTCTTTTACAGCTCATCCGCTTAGGTTAAAATTGACCCAACTTGACTTTCATTGAACTCGCGGAGCGAGGTGACACGATCATGGTAGCGACGATAAAGGCAATCTGATTTAACTTCCAAGTTTCGAGTAACATGCCTCGTGGTATGAAACATCACTATCAAGGTAGCGAGAGCGAAGTAAGGTCAGCTACGTGGAAAAATTTCAAGTAGTCCTCGCTAACCCGCATCATTCAATTAAGTCCTTGCGTGCCAATTAATTCCTAAAACTTGAATGAGGCCTGAAACACTAACACACAGGTGAAAAATACCACTAACGTGGAAAAATACAAAAAATACGAAAAGTAATAAAAACACACAAAAAGAGAGGAAAGATAACTTGTACTCGACTCGAAACAAGACTAAAATGACAATAAAAACTACACAAATATGCGAGTTATCATGCTGACTCATCTATGCTCTCAGTTGTTCTCTCATCTACAGACTAATCTCCTCCCTCACCTTACCTATGTCATCTATATGCCGCTAATGTTGAGTAACCAGCTGCTCACTTTGATTAACTAGCTGCTCCCTCAATGTGTCCACTGTGGCCCGGAGCTCTGATACATCATGAGATTGCGATGGCCGAGCAAATGCTGCTGTACTAGATAAGGAAGAGCGCGAATAACAGGTGTTTGCATATGATCCCAGGCCGAATATTCTTCCACGACGGTCCCTACCACCCACGACATCAAGATATGTCTGAGTCTCGTCCACAGGTTGTTCCTCCTGAGATTGTCGCTAAATATTTTCTTGTATTTGATCCTATTAGGAAGCAATCTTTACATTAGTAAATAAGGTATAATTGTTAAGAAATTATTAAAATATGTGAATTTCACTTACATTCACTTCTCTACATCGAGTGTTGATGAAGGTGACATCATCATGTTTCTTCGTGTGGGTGTGCAAAAATACCTGGATAGGTGTAGGCTTCGTGCCCAATGCCTTTTCCTACACGTATAACTTAAATTGTCAGATGTTAACTAGAATTTAAAAAAATTTCTCCAGAGTTTCCTCTATATATATGATATTTGCCCCCTGTTCAACAATGAAAACAATTTCACACAGCCATATATGGCACCAGACATTTATATCATAATCACTATGTTCAATAAAGCGAAGCAAAATATATGTAAAATTGGTGTGAGAAAGTAGATACTTACCAATCTATGTGCATGCTCGTAGTGGGTAATTGATCCTCCCGTATGCACTGCAAGACTCGCACCCTCCGGCCCTCACGTCTGTTGGCAGAATTACGCTCTGATATGGACATTGCCGCAGGTGATGTCCAATATTCGGTCCAACCAGTCCAAATTTCCTCCGAAATATAACGCGGTCGTGCACCCATCTTGCGTATCGCATTAATTAAGTCGCGATAACGTATGCGAGCTTTCTTTTCCCATTGTGTATACATGCTGGCGTCGAAACAAGAATCCCAGTAAAAATTTTTCTGAAATAAGATGAGTAAGAACAACAAAATGTTAAAATTTTTATGAACATTGTGAACATACGTATATACAGCAATGTAACAAGAAAATAACAATTATTTGTACCTCAAACTCCTGAAAGTATAATTGCTTTGTGGTGTCAGATAAATTTTTCCACACATAACCCTCTAGTTCAATTCTTTGCTTGAACGAGGAAGTCATATTTCTTGAAATTGGTCCAGACGGAACCAACCTAACATGTCAAGTGATGTTATGCTATGTACATATTGGTCAAAGTAAAAGTTGATAATAAGTAAATTGTGAAGTGCTTTGATTTCACTTCCTGGTCATTGACAATAGAAACAAACTTTCTTCCATCAGGTCCCTCAGCGCCAGGCTGACGGACATCTCCTGCATCCGGTACGTTGGTGTTGGACGATATATGCATTGGGGAAGGGGATGGTGTAGGCTGAGAAGCAATCGGTGATGCCTCAACTGCAACTCCCAGCACGAGAGGTGGAGAAGGTGAGTCAGTAGGTGCGGCTGATTGTGATGAACCACCTTCACTGTAAGTTCCCCCGAACATGGCTCGAAACCTCGGTCGCATGACCTCACGTTGTCTCTTCGGTCCCATTCTTTTCCTGAAATTCAATTTTGCACAATTCTCTACATGTACAATTAATAATTTGAAAGCAATATTTTACACAACACATAGAGAAGAAACTATGGCAATATATGAAGGTTAACAAATTGTTATCAACCATAAATGAACCTTAACAGTAATATAAATATGCACTGTTTAACGAAGTCTTACAGATACAACAATAAATCAACGTGAAAGCAAAGTGTAATAATGTCTGGCAGTACAAAAGCACATTGATCTATTCATTTTTTTTATTCCATATAACATGGGAGTCGGTAAAGGTGAAAGAGTCCCCAATGTTTGGGTTCCCGAGAAGGGTTCTCGCATGTTCAAACGCACCAATGGAAACAGTGAAACTTCGTCCACCTGCTGTACGTTGTTGATCACATTCTTGCAATAGTTTTGAAGCTGTAGCTATACTTGTTGAGGAAACAGTGAATGAGTTTCCAGTCTTAGAATGGTAGACTAATTCTCCGGATGAACTACTAACAGGAACAAATCTACCTAAAACATAATCAGTGAAGAAATGTTGAAATCGTGATATTAACAAACCATATAAGTAACGAAAACGGTATATTAATGCATACGTGATTGTGCAGACGAGGTTACGGAATAGTAGAGGAGTTGACAATACCCGATCTTCCTATTCCATTATAAGCTGCCGTGACATTGCTGTCACCTTTATCGGTATACATGTCCTCTTCGAGTTTAAAGGAAGCTTAAACATGTAAGATTGACAATGAAATGAGAATATGTTTGATAACTTTAATAAATGTTATTAGAGGTTCATAACACGGAAAGAGTCGACGTGCAGATCATACTAAAAACCTTCAAGTAACAGATCGGCCATAGAAGGCAAACGATTGGTACTATATGATGGAGCGAGATTTTCTGTAATTTTGATTCCATAGGTTGGGACAATTTTGCCACATTCCTCCCAACAGAAAGAATTGTTGCCGTCCGGAACCAATCGCCATGTCTACATTCCTTTCCAAAGAAATGCAATGAAAAACCAAACATAATATAATTAAATGAAAATAACGTTACTATTTAAGTTAAAATATGCAATTCCAAACACAAGTCATTCGCTATCAAAACTTAATGGTAAATTACAATCATCTTCTTCTTTAGAAGAATAAGAATCAAATTCCGGCTCCTCGTCAGATCTCAGACCCTCATCATCCTGTCCAGATGAAATATCAGCAAATTCGTTTGATGGATCGTTCAAAGGTTCATTATCTTCATACTTAACAGATGCATTGATAAATGTCACATCTTCCTGAAACGCCTCACTTTCAAGACTATGCTCTCCTCTTCTATGTGATTCGTAAACACCTCTAGGTTTAACTTTGCAAACCGCTAACCAATCTGCCTTATCTCGTCGTAAGCTTGGAAAAGGGATGTAACAAACCTGTTTAGCTTGCACAGTTAAGACAAAAGGTTCAAATTGACGCAATCTTCTTCGGTGATTGATTTCAACTAAATTGTATTGTGTATGCACCTTTACTCCAACATTTGGTGTCGGGTTATACTAGTCACATTTAAATATGACACATCGCTTGACTAGTAAAGTAGGGTATTCAACTTCCAATATTTCAATAATTTTTCCATAGTAATCCATCATTTCTCCCCGTATTGAAACCCCACTGTTTATTGTTGGCATGTTATGTCCATGACATTCTGTATGATATTTGTATCCATTAATGAAATACACCGGATACGATTTAACAGTTCGTAGAGGTCCCTTTGCAAGATCACAAATCATCTTGTTCTCGATTGGATTGTCTAAAGCCCACAAAAATAAATTTAGCATCGCGCACAATTTAGTTTCATGAAAAAAGTAAAATATAACTTCAAATTATAATTAAGATGAATTGTAAGTGAAAACTTACATATCTCTCAAACCATTGAGGGAAGTGTTTTCCAACTTCTTTATTTAAATCATCTTGCGTCATACCCGACATTATCTCCCTTAACAATGTCTCGTATAATCTAAATACAGAATGAATATTTTTAGTGATGAAGATGACACAAAGGTAAATACATAAATATTCATGTGCAACTTACTGCACGAAAGGCAAAATCTCTTCACAGTTCAATACAATATAACCATGTGCAGCTTGATCTCTTCCTCAGTTAACATTCTTCTTGTCACACACCCAGATGTTCATCCAGAATATGAAAAGATGGACAAGTTTCCATCAGCATGACTGGTTCGTCCCCCATCGTCATTACGAGGAACTTTTATTGCTCTTGTGTTAACATGCGGCTCAAAATAATACCCACAAATGTACTCGCTTCCTCTAATAAATAGGCATTACATATGGAACCTTCAACTCTAGCTTTGTTTTTAACATTTTTTTCAACTGATGCAAATACCTACAGGAACCAAAATACTTATTAGAATGTAGTTGATAAAGCTTGTAAATGGTTATTGCAGTAATATTTGTCTACTTACCTCTCAAATGGATACATCCATCAATATTGAACTGGACCGGCAAGTTTTACCTCGTATGCTAAATGCACAGGTAGATGCTCCATACAGTCAAAGAAACTTGGAGGAAAAATGCCTTCTAACTTGCACAAAATTACGGGAATTTCATGTTCTAGTTTTTCCATTTCACCAATGTTGATTTCAACTGAGGTTAAGCTTTTAAAAAACAAACTTAACTCTGTTATAGCTTCCCATACCTTAGAAGGTAACAACTTCCGGAATGCAATTAGGATCAGCCTTTGCATGAATACATGACAATCATGACTTTTCATCCCAAATAATTTGTACTTCCTTAGATCCACACACCTAGCCAAGTTTGAAACATATCCATCAAGAAACTTAAGACTTTTCAACCATTCACATATAAGCTCCTTTTGTCTCTTGTCCAAAGTGTAACATGCTTTCGGGTATTTACCAGTGCGAAGATATTTATGTAACTCATTTCTTTTACAAAAAATTTACAAATCAGCTCGAGATTTTGCATTGTCTTTTGTCCTCCCTTCAATGTTCATAATGGTATTGAACAAGTTGTCAAATATGTTTTTTTCAATGTGCATCACATCTAGATTATGACGAATCAAATTCGTTTTCCAATATGGCAAATCCCAAAATATACTTCGTTTTTGCCAACCAAAGTTCTGACTAATGGTTGAATTTACTTCATCGGCCTCTAATTCTGTTACTTTCAGCAAGCCTAATTCCTCAATCTCTTGCAAAATATCTTCACCGGATTTTATAGGATGAGGACGAGTGTTTACCGTCCTATTTTTTCTAAACTTATATTCCGCCTAAACAGGTGATCTGAAGGTAGAAATTTCTTGTGATTGTCAAACCAACACATTTTGCTTCCATTTGGCAGATAAAAGGCATCAGAATCATTGCCACAATAAGGACATGCCAACTTCCCAACGGTTGTCCATCCAGATAACATGGCAAAGGCTGGGAAGTCACTAATAGTCCACATCACTAATTGTCCATCCAGATTTTGTGAGTTTTGATGGGAAGTCACATCAAAACTCACAAAATTAAACCATCAACTAATATCCTAAATCATTTTCATAATTGTAAGTCACTTCCAAAATAAGATCAGAAGTTAAAACTAATAAGCTCATGTTCTCATTTAACCATCATCTACTACGACGATCCTATTAAAATTTTGGCAGCATTTCCCCTATAATTTGAACATCCCCCTTATGATATAAGGGTCCCCCTGCAATTAACACACAATTCTATCTCAACCAGTAATTACAACGCAAATTACCTCTCCATACTACATGTATGTTGTCAACTTTCACATCATGCAAGACATCAATACACGATTAAGGGACATGCTATGGGAAGTTCATGTGCACCCACATGAATCAAGAGCAGATAACAACAAAAGAAAAGTGGATAAGCATTGACCTCAATCGAAATGCAGAGAAGTGTTGCTGAAGTACGTAACTGGAGATGAAGATTATCAACCTGCAATGAAAACCAACAATAGTGTCATTCATAGCTCAATTGGAAAGCATATGGTTACGGAGAAGCTTAATTGTAACAAAGCGGAAACTACTTCAAGAAAGTTGATAATGAAAAGTTAATGGAGAATGAACAAATTCAGCTAACACCTCAAACACTGGACCCCCTAATAACTTGATTGACACCATTTTATCACCCAAGAAGTTAAAATAAGATTTTGGGGGACTCTAATAACATACATGAGATCCTAATATTTGAAATGAAGGGAGCCTCTTTCTAATTGATTGGAATTTACATGCTAAAACTATTGAAAATAGTAGTTCTTTCAATAGAGTCTACATTATTTTTATTGATGAATATATGCTATGTTAGTAAAATATTAGTGCATACTAGTTGTAGTGCTTTGATCAAAATAAAACAAAAGAATATATTCCACTCAATAGGAATGAGTATACTGCTTTTGTCCCTAAGTTCCTAATACCTTGCTATTTGGTTCTTCACCTTATTAGCTTAAAAATTACCTACTCAAATATTTGTATCACCTCATGAAGACCCTCATTGCCACAATGGCCTTATATTCTAATTTATAGAATTTCCCTTGTGAATGTTATTTATGCCTTCAGGAAATGAAGGCTAAAGATGGCAACAGATTTTCTTCATTTGATAATATTATACCAAATACATACATGTTGAGAAAAAATTAGAAAAAGATAATTGATCATATGATAATGTAACAACAATAATCACCTACCCAATACATTGATATCTAAAAAAATTTGGATTATTTGAAATCTTTCTCATCCTGTTTGAACTATATGAAGAGAAATTACATTATGGATGATGATGTTGGAGCTTAAACACTCATTATTTGAAGTCTATATATAATACATATATAAGTCATGCAAAGGCCTCATCACGAAAATTGCTAGGAATAAATTAACATTTTTAGTACAAAACTCAAGCTACTAAACCATCATTAGCAACGGAGGATGTGGTAAATATTCACCATGATATCAGGGATTGTTTAAATAATTATGTAATAGACTATGGATAATCACATTGAAATTAATTGATGGGAGGGATAGATTGATCAATGGTATAAAAAAGTGTTATTTTTGTCATGTCTTAATGGAAACCAAAGGATATATGTCATATCTGTTTGTAGGGATTAATAAAGCTAATAGGGCATGTGAAAAAGGCATGCTTTTTACACCTCAATTAATAAACATGGTTAAAAGGGCAATAATGATGAGTTTTGAACAATCTAATTCATCATAATAAGAAGTAAACTAAGACTAATTCATCTTTTCAATTAGAATAGGAAACTAACTTATTAAACAATAATAATGGTTTTATGCAATGCTCAGTATAGAACCACCAAAAGATTTCATAACTTGGTTAATCTTAATCCAAAACCCTTATAACCTTATTAAGCTCAAATGAATAGGGCTAACTAATTAAGATCATTCCTTATTTGTTATGAACCTATTTAGAACCCACTATAAATACATGATCTATAATCATTAATCTAATACTATTTACATTTTCTCCATCACCCTTAGAGGATATTTAGTAAAATTCGATAAAGCTCTAAAATTTTTCAGATTATCTCTTTTCTCTTTAAGAAATTTCAATTAAAGGTAAGAAATAACACATGTAGTTGAACATATGTTATTATAATATATATTCACATTATAATATAAACTTTTTTTTTGGATTTAGATTTCATCTTGTATATTCTTGTAAGTCTATTAAAGCTATAGAAGATCATTCTTAGCAATATTCCAATGAGCCATTTTGCTTGATTTATTTTGAGGGAAATGTATAATTGTCAGGTACTTTCTATTTGACAGCTTTAGTTTCAATTGTAGTGAAGTTGAAAGGCATAGCGAATTCCATTTAGGTGTGTTTTCATTTACCGACAGAAACTTAACATCCGTCGGTAAATTGTTAGATATTTACTGATGATAAGTCTTCTTTTTGTCTAAAAATATTACGTTGATAAATTTAACGACGGTTTCTTTTTCTCCATCGATAAATTTACCTACAGTTGAACCACTGATGGATTTGGCCATCAGTTTATTACCAATGAAATTTTATCATTTTCCATCTCTAATCGACGGATTTCTTGTAGTGATTTAGAGCTAAAAACGTTATTTGGAAAGAATTACTAAAAGGGGTAAGTAAGAGATCCACCTAGAAAGAAAATGTTATGGTATCATCTTATTTCTAAAATAAGATGATACAATAATCCTTTACTCATTTCTCTATGGTTTGAGCTAATGGTTATATTAAGTTGGAATCACATAATGATTTATTTAAGCATTTTTTGGAGTTTCACTCTCTATAGATGCTTGTGTTTCTTTCTATTCTTTTATAATAAAAATAAAGATGAATCGTTTAAATTTTCTTTTTATTTTCATGACTTTAGATGAAGTAGGAGGAACTACTTCAATTTATGCAAGGTGTAATAATTGGATTAAAAATTAGAGCTAAACTTAGCAAGTAATCATTAAGAGTTAGGTTAGTTTATCTTTTCTATGGCCCATCTTAATCTTTATTTTATAAACTTGATTTTTATGTTTAATTTGTGTTTTGTGGAACTATATTGTTTTATATTTTTCTTGTTGTATATATTTCAATTATAATAAAGGACGATGGAATAGAGAAAAGTTATTTTCCTTATTATTTCCTATGAAACCCTAAATGGGATAAAGGTTGTCATCTTTTTAATATAACATGTTTTATTAATTATATTGCATTAGTTTGCTTATCCTTCTCTTAATTTTATTGAATTGGATTTGAGTGGAACTTTGTTTATTCCCTATTTTAATTAAATTTAGTGACCTTTTATTATTAAATTGAACACGTAAATATATAAACTTGTTTATTTAATTTAGATATGGCAAGTAAAACCTATTTTAATGAAGTTCTTAGTACTTAACCCTAAAAGTACCTTAGAAAGGAGATTATAAGATATATAACTTAACCTAAATTCTATATGAGACTTACCCTTTTCTCAAATTTTTCATTCATTTTAAATCTGATGCAAATAAGATGTTGCATATATTATAGGTGGTAAAACTTGAAAATTCAAATAATTTAATTATAGAAAATGTTATAGTGTTTAGCTATACAAATAATGGTACATATGTAATGGATCTCATATTAAAACAAAGTTCAACAAAGAATTTTTGCTACCATGTATTTTTCCATGAATATAATCTATTTAGTGAATGATTAACATGTTTTCACTTCTTTTATAGATAGTTCTAAATTCTTGAATTAATAATTCAACATCTTCATAAGCTTTAGTCTAGGCCTAGTTTAATTAATTCTAAATCATAACATCTACTTAAGAAGATAAGCTATATAAATATCATACTTTGATGTCCAAAAGTTGTAACAATAACAACACCCAGTAGAAATCTCACTAAGATCCACAAGTTCATTATTAGATAATAAAAGACTATAAGGGAATATTATATAGTTTTGTCATCCTTTGGTGAAGATATATGGTTTTCTTTTCAAGTTGTGAGCCTTTTAAAGTGAATAAAATGCTAATTTTACTTCACGCTGTAGTTATTAGGCATCCTTAAGATACTTACTCCATTAATGATAATAAGCTTCTTTGAACTAAGTGAACCTAATAACAAAGATCACTACAAGGAAATCGTCAAATAGCGATGGAAATATACCGACGGACCATATAGCGTCTGTTAATTGCGACGGAAACACTAATCCGTCGGTTAAAGGAAGAGGATTTTCGACGGTCAAGAAATCAGTTGCCAAAGAGGGAGGGAAAATTTCGCGGGGACTTTTAGCGACGGAAATATGCCGATGGAAACCGTTCCGTCTGTAAATAGGGACGGAATTAAATTTTCGGTCGACAAACTTGTCGGCTAGAAATGGTTCACCGACGATAACAAAGTCGTTACTATATTAAAGCAAGAACATTTCCGACGGTCAAGAAATCGGTTGCCAAGGTTGGAAGGAAAATTTCTCAGCGACGAAAATATGCCGATGGAAACCGTTCCGTCTGTAAATAGGGACGGAATTAAGTTTCGGTCGGCAAACTTGTCGGCTAGAAATGTTTCACCGACGAAACAAATCCGTCGCTATATTGGAAAACGTGGTTAGGAAACTAGGTTAGAATGCTTAAGTCTGCGACGGTTTTTTTCAAAATTAAATTAAATCCACCTGCGGCCGCCCCCCTCTCTTCTCTCCCCAACGCTGCTTATCTCTTATCTTTCTCTCCTCTCCTCCGGCGGCCTTGTCTTCAACCCACGTCCGACCAGCTGCTGCTACTCCGGCGACGAGAACGTGCGTCTTCTCCGGCGACATCGACAGGAGTCTCTCCTCTACTAGATCCGACGGTAAGAAAGTCGTGGGTTGGGTTTATTTGGATGTGTTTCTGGAGTGATTTTTGGCATTTTGTTTGGGAACTGATGTTTGATTGATCTTGTGTGAAACTTTTGGATGTTTATGTTGGCTAGAATTCAAGGATTCGTGTGTTGAGTTGGTTTTGCCCGCAAGGTGTTTGATGAAATGCATGAAGGATGAATAAGCTTAATGCCTTGTTTGGATGAATAAGCTTAATGCCCGCAAGGTTTTTTAATTTGTTGCTTATAATGAAATATATTTATAATTATTTAAAAATTAATAATTTTACAAATCACTTATTGTGAAAGATTCGTCAATTGCTCATACTGGGTCTGGACAATCACGTATGTTACCATATCCAGTTTTGCTTTGTGTGACAGTGGTCTAATCGCACGGAATCAAATGTGAATATATGTTCTTCCCTGTTTTAGGTATAATTGTTCCCCCTTGTAGTAGTTCATCTGGACAACTCGTCTTCCACACCAAGAGCGACGACACATTTACATTTTCCGCATCAAGTATGGCTATAGCCAAAACATTATTGAGAGAAGGTGTCCAAAGCCCTTCACCGGGTGGGGGAAGTCTGACTGTTTCCCGAGCTTCGTTTGAACTTGCCAGGACGCTTTTCAGAAATCCAGATGTCGGAGGCTCATTTACTTTTACCGACTCTCATGTCACATGGAATCCGACGGAATAATTTCCTCATGCATTACATAGTTCGATAAAGCTTAAAAGATGTTTGTTGTTGTATCTGTTTGAATTTGGTAAACACAGTCATAATTATATAATTGTTGACGTTGATTTGTTGTTGTTAACTTAAGTGC
This sequence comes from Erythroxylum novogranatense, assembly GCA_029891385.1. Lineage (NCBI taxonomy): Eukaryota > Viridiplantae > Streptophyta > Magnoliopsida > Malpighiales > Erythroxylaceae > Erythroxylum > Erythroxylum novogranatense. The sequence goes on along the minus strand of JAIWQS010000162.1, from coordinate 88,578 downwards.
AAATTTTCAATGTCATTGGCTTATATGTTAATAACTTGTGTAAACAATTGCTTTTAAGATTGTTATATTTGTACAGAATTCAATAAATATTGTATTTCATTCATTAATATGGGACCTAAGCGACCACGTGAGGTTATGCGGCCAAGGATTAGAGGGATGTTCGGCGGGCAGCCATGTGAAGGTGGATCGTCACAGTCTGCGACTCGCACTGACTCACTTGCTCCTACACATCCTCCCGTTCCAGATGTGCCCTCACCTGCTGCTACTAATGCCGCACCATCCCCTACACCAACTCATATATCATCCAATTCCACAATAGGGGATGGAGGACAAGCCCGCCAGCCTGAATCTATAGGAGATGATGGGCGAAAGTATATCACTGTCATCAATGACCAGTAAGTATGGTTATAGGATTAAGCACTGTTTCTAGTGGATTAAGCCTTAGGCTATTCGGTCCATTTGTACACTACAATAACTTCTTGTTTTAGGTTCGTACCATCTGGAATGGTTTCAAGGCATATGACCTCCACTTTTAAGGAAAGGATTGAACCCGATAGATATACGTGGAAGAATATCACTGCAGCTACAAAACAATTGTACTTTCATGAGTTCGAGGTACAATAATTATTTCTGTTTTTTATTTTATATATATATATATTGTGTCAGCATATATATATATAGTTTTACATTAACTAACTTTTTTTTTCTTTTATCAGAAAGCATTTTTCTGGGACGCTACGTTGGACGGGAGCATATACAAATTTTGGGAGAGGCGGGCTCGTACACGTTATCGCGACTTCATTAACGGGATAAACAAGGCTGGTGCACGACCCCGCTTTATTTCGGAGGATATTTGGAGTCGTTGGCTGGCGTATTGGGTATCACCTGCAGCAATATCCATCTCAGGACGTAATTCGGCCAACAGATGTGGAGGCCCAGGTCTACAGAGTCTTCCCGTACATATGGGAGGCTCAATAACTCATCAACAACATGCATACAGACTTGTAAGTATCTACACTTTACACTATTTTTGTCGATAGTTAGCTTCGTTGTATTATGGATAATGATAATGGTCTAAATGTGTGATGCCACTTATGGCTGTGTTGAGTTATTTTATTTGTCTAGCAGGAGGCGAATATCATACAACTTTCCGAACCTCTGCCGACATTTAAATGATTTCTAGTTCACATCTGACATTTTAGTCTTTCTCATGTAGGAGAAGTCATTGGGCACCAAGCCTACCCCCTTCAGTTATTTGTGCACACTCACACGAAGAAGCATGGCGGTCTAACCTTCATCAACAACCGCTGCCGAGAGCTGAATGTATGTCCAATTATTGCATTTTATACATTTCTAAATACTGCTCCAGTCCTTCTTCTTAATGTTAACTTCAGATACCTTATAGGACTAATTACAACAAACCCTTGAGCTACAGTCGCAGGAGGAACAGCCTGTAGACGTGTCTCAGACGTATTTTGAGGCAGTCGGTGGTAGGGATCGTCGTGGCAGGATTTTTGGTCTAGGTTCGTTTGGGAACTCATGTTATTCCAAATCTTCCATGTCCAGTACAGCAGCGTCCACAAGGCCATCGAACAACAATGAAGTCATCGAGCTTCGGGCCACAGTACAAATATTAATGGACAAGATAGCTCATTTGGAAGAGGGTCAGACGGAGCGGGAGGAACAACGTATGAGGGAGCAGGAGCAGCGAATCAAGGAGCAGATGGAGCAACGAATCAGGGAGCAGATGGAGCTACAGATGAGAGAGCAGATGGCGAAGATGAGAGAAGAGATTATGCAGATAGCTCGATTCATGACCACCGTTCGAGCGATCGAAGGAAGTTCTCTGAGAGGACCACTGTTGGGCCCGAAAATTTTATTTTATTTGAATTAATTAATTATTTAATTATGGATTTATTCGTTAAATTATTTTATTTTATTTTATTTTGCCTTAATTGATTTAAGTATGTGTTTATATAAATATTTTATGTTGGGTTAGAAATTAGAAGTTAGAATTAAAATGAAGGATTGGACCCAAAGTTAGGAGTATGGGCTTTTAGGAATGAATGGAAGAAGGTTAAGTGGTTTAGAGTAGAGTGGGCTTGAGAAGAGGAGGAGGAGAGTCCAATAGCCAAAACTATGTAGTTTTGGTGTAGGATAAGTTAAATGAATTAAAGAGGAGTTAAAGGAAGAGGAGGAGAGGAGATTGTCGTAGAACACCAAAGGAGAAGAAGGAAAAACGTGAAAAGAGAAGGGAGAGGAAGAGAGGATTCGGCTAAGCCCAAGGAGAAGGAGAAAGAAGAAGAAAAGTGGAAAAAGGGAAGAGAAATCAATAGCTTAAGGTAAGTATCTATCTTCCTTTGAGTTAGATTCAAGAAATGGGATGAAATGAAGGTTAGGGTTTGTGTAGGAATGAAGAAGGAAAGAAGAGATGAGTGGTTTTTGTGTTTTCCTAAGCTAGAGTTTGGTTATTCTAGCTTAAATGAGCCATGGGTAGGTTAGGTTAAGGTTAATATTAATTTTCCTTTAATTTATGAATATTATAACCTTTCCTATGAATTTAGAAATTGATTGGAGATGTGTTTTATTGAAGGGAACCAAGGAAACCTCACTCAAGAGAGAGAGGAAGGACATTTGTGAACTCAAATTTCCGACATTTTAGGTGGGTAATGCGTTTATAGTCATTGTGTAATGGGTGATCTTGTATGCTTATGTGCTTTGCTTTATATTTGTGTAAAAAGTTGATTTCCGATGAATATTTGGGTATGTATGTTAAATGTGGCATCTTGCCTTTGAAAGAAATGTAAAGTATGGAATTGTGCATACTTGAAAGTATGAATGAAACTATTTGAGTATAGATTATTTGTGTGTGTGGGCAAGAGAGAACCCCGTTGTGATAGTCACGTGCACGTTGACCTAGCCTTCTCCCGGCTGCCCGCTTGTGGCCAAGAGATCCTGAGAAATCGGACTCTTTGTGTTTACGATAAACTTCGGTTTATTCGTTGTGTTTACGGAAACTCTCTAGCCATGTGATTGTGCATTTTTCATTTAAACCTTGTTGTGTATGCTGCATCATAAGTGTTATAATTGATAACGTTGTCATGTTAGGCTTTATGTAATGTAATGTTGTTATGCCTAAAATGATGTTTTGTGAATGTTGGGATTGTTTGATATATGCATGACTATATGTATGAATATATGTGTTGCATGGCTCATTACCGATGGCTATAGGCGTATTAGCCACTGAGCCGTGTTAGCTCACCCCATTCTCCCTCCTCAGGTGCAAATCAAAGTTGAGAGCTGAACCTTGCGTCAAGCTTCGGACATCACTCCAAGAAACTTAGGAACTTTTGTATTAAGTTAGTAACTAGCATTTGAAATAGCTTTGTAAGCATATTGATCATTGAGCATCTCATCTTTTGTATTTTGTGCTTTATTTTGATGAATATGCCAATATGTAACCAAAGCTAAGCATGAATCTTTGTTATGATTTGAAATGAGAATGAGAGCTCTAGTACTCTCTAACTTGTGAATTGGTCGATTTGTGATCTATATGAAATCTTGGAAATAGCATGTGTATGAGTATTAGTATTGAGTTGTTGTTGTTGGGTTTCTGCTGGGTTATTGCCTAGGGAGAGCTTGCTGCAAAAAAATTGCTATGCTGTGTGAGTTGTGGAAGTTTTGCAGAATTCTGGGTATGTGATGTTTCTGCAAATTTCTGGGTTGATATAGACCATATGGGATCTTTTAGACTTGTTGAGAGTGTTAGTCGGGCTATAAAGCCTCTCCCAGGATATTTATGAGCTATTTATAATGTGTAAACTGGTAGGTGTGAGTCGTTGGTGTTTAATGCAGGAGCTGTCAAATTGACAGATTGGTAGCAGAAGCTTTGAGTCCACTTTTGACCCTCTTGGAGTGGGAATATAGGTCGGTAGTCTTCATGAAAGTTGTAGATAATTCTTTTACCTTTCCATAGACCCTAAGTTTGCTAAATTTGGAGTTCTGGGTCAAAAGTTATAGAGGTCGGAAGTTCTGGTACTGTTTGTGGAGAGTTAGCCGACCTGTGTTGGTAGGAACTTTTGATTTCCTTAGAGCCCGGTTTGGTTGGTGATTCCTTCTTGAAAAAGATAGAATTTTCTCTTAGCTTTCCAACGCCTCCGACCGCGTCTAATTTGGAGCTCGGAGTCAAAAGTTATGAGGGTTAGAAGTCAGATAGGTCGGGCTGCCGGGCAGGTCGCCCGAGCGCTCGCCCATGCCGGGCGAGCGCCCAGCGCTTGCCCGGGCGCTCGCCCGCATGGGCGAGCGCTGGGCGCTCGCGCAGCGCTCGCCCGGGCGAGCGCCAAGAGCCCGGCATGCCGGGCTCTTGCGAGTGTTTGGAGGTCGGTTTTGGCTGACCGACCTCTCTCCCTTCTTTTGGCCATAACTTTTTACACCGACCTCCGATTGAGCTGATTTTCGAACCGATGGTTTCCTAAGAAAATTTTCTATCTTTCTACACCTGATTTACCATTATTTATTTTAAATTGAAAAGGTGATTTAAACCAAAGTGGGAGGTCGGCTGATTCTTTCTGAATATACTTCACTAATTTTTAAATATCTGGAGCTATACGACTCGGATTGAAGTGATTCTTGTTTTAAATGAAACTAGAGACATAAATCTACACTTCTTATGAAGAAACCGATCAGTAATTCAGCCTCTAAGGTTTTCCAATTTTGTTGTGAAGTCGGTGAAGGTCGGTTTTCACTGTTTTCTTTGAGATAGTGTTTTAACCATAACTTCTTCATTTCAAATCCAAATCAAGCGATTTCAGTGGCATTGGAACCGTTAGAACGGAGGGAACAATTTTATTAATTAGTCAATCCAAATTTTCTATAGGAGGTTTTCCCTATTTATGAGGTCTTTCTATGGTCGGTTTTGGGTCTGCTATGCTTTATGGGTCCGAATGTTGGGCTTCGGTGACGGGGTCCAACATTGTTTGGTATCAAAGCTTAGGCTTACTCCTAGGCTTAAAATGTATAGTAGGTATATTGTTTCGTATGTGATTAAATGTTTACGTTATGAATTGATTGTTTGCATTACGTGACATGCATATCATGCATACATATAGGAACTAAGCTTAAAAACGAATTGTAGCTAATCATTAGTATTTTCATTGAAGGAGTACGATGCCACCTCGTCGAAGGACACGAGGAGTTTTGCAAGGTTCAATTGCACCTGACTCTCCATTGAGAGAGGAGAGCACGGATGAGTCTGTAGCCCCGGGAGTGGCCGCAGCTGAGGCTTCTCTAGGGCAGAGTAGTGAGCCCCTTCGATCTCAGACTCAGCAGTCGCCTGGTCAGTCTGAGCAAGTGCCTGCTCTTGATCCGAGGTTATTCCAGGCATTTACCCAAGCATTCGTTCAGGCTATGGGTCAAATGCCTCAGGCTTCTGGTTCGGCCCCAGCTAAGAGGGGAAGACAGTTTGATAAGCTGAGGAAGTACGGAGCGGTGGATTTCCACGGGACCGCAGACCCCGAGGAAGCTGAGACCTGGTTGAGGAAGACTGAGAGGGTTTTGGATCAGATGGAGTGCGAGGATGATGAGAGAGTAATTTATCTTGCCACCGCTTGGGGTGATGCTTTACCTTTGGTGGGAGACCGTGCTGAAGGAGTCGAGCGAGACCAAGAGGGTCGACATGGGAGACTTCTGTTGTCTTCAGGAAGAAGTATCTGTCTGAGGTATACATTCAGCGACGAGAGAGTTCTGATCCTCACCCAATGGAGATGGTATTCTTGAGTATGGCGTCGGTTTACTCGATTATCGAGTATCTGCAGATATGATGTTTAGTGAAGCTGCCAAGTGCCGCCGATTTGAGTCGGGTCTACACCTAACTATCAGAGAGAAGGTAGTGGTGCAGAACTTCTGTGATTTCCAGCAGCTAGTTGAAGCGGCTCTGAGGGTTGAGAACATTGAAAATATCAAGAGTGCAGCCAGCAAGAAGAGAAAAGGGAGAGAGCAGTTCAGGAGGGGAGGTGGTACTTCTAATCTTGAGAGAAGTGCGGAACCTTTCTGCTGCTTGATCGAGAGAGGAGCACCGGTGGAAGCCGGCCTAGATCATGGAGGACTCCTACTGTTTCTCACCAAGCTTCATCGGTGGGCGGTGGTAGAAGAGTGGATGGGGAGAGACCACCTCTTCCAAAGTGTGAGCATTGTGGGGGGTATCACAAGGACAATGTTTGATCTATCAGTGCATGCTTCAATTGTGGCGGAAGGGCATATCGCTAGGTTTTGTCCCAAGCCGGACGGAGAGAGGATCTCGATCTGACCCTCTAGGAGGACGAGGCGATGGCTCGAAAGCGGTGACAGAGTGGGTAGCTCTGGAGGTCTAAGAGCTTATCCTCCGAGACAGATCCAGAGAGCAAGTTCCAGCCAGTGTTTGCCATGACTCGAGAGGAGGCGAGACCGCGCCGAAGTTATGGCGGGTATGGTTAAGCTTTGTTTGATGATTATGTGCTTGCTATGATTGACTCGAGTTCTACCCATTCTTTTGTGTCTTGGTGGGACTATTTCTAGGAGGAGTTTGAGCCCATTGGATACTCCACGATGGTGAGTACTCAATCGGCCAATATATTACTATTAGTCAGTGTATAGAGATTGTGAGATAGAGATTAGTGGAGGAAAATTGGTGGTGGATCGATGCCTTTGAAGATGGGAGGATTGGATGTGATCCTAGGAATGGACACATTAGAGGTATCATGTTACTTTAGATTGTAAGCAGAGAAGGCGGTGGAGTTTGAGCTAGAGGATAGCAGGAAAGTGATACTCATGGGAGATAGAAAAGTCAGTCCACCTCGGGTTATTTCAAATATGATGGCGAGAGAATGATGAGCGAGGGTGTGAGGCCTTTTGGCTTATGTGCTAGATATGGAGGCAGATAGAGGAGGTTGGAAGACATTCCAAGGTCGAGGAATTCCGGATGTCTTTCCCGAGGAATTGCCAGACTACCTCCTCTAGGGAAATTGAGTTTCCATCGAGCTTCATTCGAGCCTTCGCCGATCTCAATTCCGCCTTTATCGGATGGCTCGTGAATTGAGAGAGCTTAAGGAGCAATTGGAGGACCTATTAGAGAAGGGTTATATTAGGCGAGCTCTTACACCTTGGGAGCTCAGGTCTCTTTGTGAAAAAAGAAAGATGGGTCGTTGCGGATGTGTGTGGATTATAGGAAGTGAACCATGCTCTTAAGAATGTATTCGCCTCGCTCCAGCATAGATGATTTGTTTGATCAATTGCAAGGGGCGAGAGTCTTTTCCAAGATAGATCTGAGATCGGGTTACCATCAGTTAAGGATTAAGGAGACCGATGTGTCAAAGACTGCTTTTAGGACGAGGTATGGCCACTTTGAGTTTCTGGTTATGCCTTTCGGGTTAACGAATGCTCCTGCAGTCTTTATGGATTTGATGAATAGAGTCTTCAAGTCTTTCCTAGACCGATTTGTCATTGTCTTTATTGATGACATATTGGTCTATTCTAAGAGTGATGAGGAGCACGAGGGTCATTTAAGGGTTGCTTTGGAGACATTGAGGAAGAATGAGCTGTATGCCAAATTCGACAAGTGCGAATTTTGGCTAAGGGAAGTGGTATTTTTGGGGCATGTGATCTCTGAGCGGGGAGTGCATGTGGATCCGCAGAAGATAGAAGCTGTGGTTGAATGGGAAGCGCCAAAGAATGTAGTGAAGTGAGAAGTTTCTTGGGATTAGCTGGATATTATAGGAGGTTTGTGGAGGGCTTTTCTTTGATAGCTGCTCCACTTTCCAAATTGACGAGAAAGAATCAGAAGTTTGAGTGGACTGAGGAGTGTCAGAGCAGTTTCGAGGAGTTGAAGAAGCGACTTACTACCGCACCGATTTTGACATTGCCTTTTGGTGATGATGGGTACATTGTGTACAGTGATGCATCCAGGAAGGGTTTAGGGTGTGTATTGATGCAAGGAGAGAAAGTGATTGCTTATGCCTCTAGGCAGTTGAAGCCTTATGAGATGAACTATCCGATCCATGACTTGGAGTTGGCTGCTATAATCTTTGCCTTGAAGATTTGGAGGCATTATTTGTATGGAGTTCAGACTCGAATCTTTACGGACCATAAGAGCCTTAAGTACTTGTTGACCCAAAAAGAGCTGAATTTGAGGCAGAGACGATGGTTGGAGTTATTAAAAGACTATGACTTGATGATAGATTACCATCCGGGGAAAGCTAATGTGGTAGCGGATGCTCTGAGTAGGAAGTCCACTATGGCTCACATGGAGAGTGTGTATCTTCCCTTGCTGAAGGATTTAGCCAGACTTGATGTGATGTTGAGGCAAGATGGGCCTGAGTGTATTTTGGCAAGTTTCAGGGTGAGGCCAGTGCTGAAAGAGAAGATCAAGGAATTGCAGGATCAGGATGAGTACTTGAGTAAGCTTAGGGAAGAGATAAAGAATGGCAAGCCGTCTAATGTAGAGGTAAAGGAAGATGGATTGATGGTTGTGGGTAGTAGATTGTGTGTCCCGGGCAAGTTAGAGTTAAGAGATGAGATTCTTGATGAGGCGCATAATGCTCCTTATGCAATGCATCCAGGGAGTTCTAAGATGTATCGGAATTTGAAAGAGCATTTCTGGTGGAAAGGAATGAGGAAAGATGTAGCAGAGTATGCTAAAAGATGTTTGGTGTGCCAGCAAGTTAAAGCTGAACACCAAGCACCTTCAGGCAAGCTTAATCCTTTGCCTATTCCGGAGTGGAAATGGGAAAAGATAACTATGGATTTTCTGATGGGATTACCGAGGACTAGCAAGAAGCATGACGCTATTTGGGTGATTGTGGATAGGCTGACTAAGTCAGCGCACTTCTTGCCAATTCGTCAGACAGATTCTTTGAATGTGTTGGCTAAGAAGTATGTGGATGAGGTGATTAGGCTTTATGGGATTCCTAGTTCGATAGTTTCTGATAGAGATCCCAGGTTTACCTCCAGGTTTTGGGAGAGTTTGCAGGAGGCCTTGGGGACTAGATTGCATTTGATCGACTTTCCATCCATGCAGATGGATGGATCGGAGAGGACCATTCGGACTTTGGAGGCAATGTTGAGGGCTTGTGCTTTGGATTTCAAAGGTTCGTGGGATGATCACTTACCTTTGATCGAGTTTGCTTATAATAATTCCTACCATTCGGGAATTCAGATGGCGCCTTATGAGGCTTTGTATGGTAGGAGATGTCGAACTCCTATATGTTGGGACGAGGAAGGTGAAAGGAAACTTGTGGGACCTGAGTTAGTGCAGGTCACAGTTGATAAGATAAAGCTAGTGAAGCAGAGGCTTAAGGCAGCTCAAGATCGGATGAAGAGCTATTCGGATGCCCATAGGAAAGAGATGGAATTTGAAGTGGGTGAGAAGGTATTTCTTAGAGCTTCTCCATGGAAGGGCGTTTTGAGGTTTGGCAAGAAGGGTAAGCTTAGTCCGAGGTATATAGGCCCATATGAGATCATTGAGAGGATTGGGCCTTTGGCTTATAAGTTAGATTTGCCATCGGAGTTATCTAAGATTCATAATGTGTTCCATGTGTCGATGCTGAGGAGGTACAGATCGGATCCTTCGCATATAGTTCAACCTTCAGAGGTTCAGTTGAGAGAGGATTTGACTTATGAGGAGCAACCAGTAGAAATCTTAGATTCAAAGGAAAAAGTTTTAAGGAATAAGAGTGTGAAGCTGGTTAAGGTCTTATGGAGGAACCATTCGACCGAGGAAGCGACTTGGGAACCTTTGGAAGCCATGAGGGAGAAGTACCCCTACCTCTTCATGGACTCAGGTAAGAATTTCGAGGACGAAATTCTATTAGGAGGGGAGAATTGTTGGGCCCCGAAAATTTTTTATTTTATTTGAATTAATTAATTATTTAATTATGGATTTATTCGTTAAATTATTTTATTTTATTTTATTTTGCCTTAATTGATTTAAGTATGTGTTTATATAAATATTTTATGTTGGGTTAGAAATTAGAAGTTAGAATTAAAATGAAGGATTGGACCCAAAGTTAGGAGTATGGGCTTTTAGGAATGAATGGAAGAAGGTTAAGTGGTTTAGAGTAGAGTGGGCTTGAGAAGAGGAGGAGGAGAGTCCAATAGCCAAAACTATGTAGTTTTGGTGTAGGATAAGTTAAATGAATTAAAGAGGAGTTAAAGGAAGAGGAGGAGAGGAGATTGTCGTAGAACACCAAAGGAGAAGAAGGAAAAACGTGAAAAGAGAAGGGAGAGGAAGAGAGGATTGGCTAAGCCCAAGGAGAAGGAGAAAGAAGAAGAAAAGTGGAAAAGGAAGAGAAATCAATAGCTTAAGGTAAGTATCTATCTTCCTTTGAGTTAGATTCAAGAAATGGGATGAAATGAAGGTTAGGGTTTGTGTAGGAATGAAGAAGGAAAGAAGAGATGAGTGGTTTTTGTGTTTTCCTAAGCTAGAGTTTGGTTATTCTAGCTTAAATGAGCCATGGGTAGGTTAGGTTAAGGTTAATATTAATTTTCCTTTAATTTATGAATATTATAACCTTTCTATGAATTTAGAAATTGATTGGAGATGTGTTTTATTGAAGGAACCAAGGAAACCTCACTCGAGAGAGAGGAAGGACATTTGTGAACTCAATTTCCGACATTTTAGGTGGGTAATCGTTTATAGTCATTGTGTAATGGGTGATCTTGTATGCTTATGTGCTTTGCTTTATATTTGTGTAAAAAGTTGATTTCCGATGAATATTTGGGTATGTATGTTAAATGTGGCATCTTGCCTTTGAAAGAAATGTAAAGTATGGAATTGTGCATACTTGAAAGTATGAATGAAACTATTTGAGTATAGATTATTTGTGTGTGTGGGCAAGAGAGAACCCCGTTGTGATAGTCACGTGCACGTTGACCTAGCCTTCTCCCGGCTGCCCGCTTGTGGCCAAGAGATCCTGAGAAATCGGACTCTTTGTGTTTACGATAAACTTCGGTTTATTCGTTGTGTTTACGGAAACTCTCTAGCCATGTGATTGTGCATTTTTCATTTAAACCTTGTTGTGTATGCTGCATCATAAGTGTTATAATTGATAACGTTGTCATGTTAGGCTTTATGTAATGTAATGTTGTTATGCCTAAAATGATGTTTTGTGAATGTTGGGATTGTTTGATATATGCATGACTATATGTATGAATATATGTGTTGCATGGCTCATTACCGATGGCTATAGGCGTATTAGCCACTGAGCCGTGTTAGCTCACCCCATTCTCCCTCCTCAGGTGCAAATCAAAGTTGAGAGCTGAACCTTGCGTCAAGCTTCGGACATCACTCCAAGAAACTTAGGAACTTTTGTATTAAGTTAGTAACTAGCATTTGAAATAGCTTTGTAAGCATATTGATCATTGAGCATCTCATCTTTTGTATTTTGTGCTTTATTTTGATGAATATGCCAATATGTAACCAAAGCTAAGCATGAATCTTTGTTATGATTTGAAATGAGAATGAGAGCTCTAGTACTCTCTAACTTGTGAATTAGTCGATTTGTGATCTATATGAAATCTTGGAAATAGCATGTGTATGAGTATTAGTATTGAGTTGTTGTTGTTGGGTTTCTGCTGGGTTATTGCCTAGGGAGAGCTTGCTGCAAAAAATTGCTATCTTTGTGTGAGTTGTGGAAGTTTTGCGAATTACAGGTATGTGATGTTTCTGCAAATTTCTGGGTTGATATAGACCATATGGGATCTTTTAGACTTGTTGAGAGTGTTAGTCGGGCTATAAAGCCTCTCCCAGGATATTTATGAGCTATTTATAATGTGTAAACCGGTAGGTGTGAGTCGTTGGTGTTTAATGCGGAGCTGTCAAATTGACAGATTGGTAGCAGAAGCTTTGAGTCCACTTTTGACCCTCTTGGAGTGGGAATATAGGTCGGTAGTCTTCATGAAAGTTGTAGATAATTCTTTTATCTTTCCATAGACCCTAAGTTTGTTAAATTTGGAGTTCTGGGTCAAAAGTTATAGAGCTCGGAAGTTCTGGTACTGTTTGTGGAGAGTTAGCCGACCTGTGTTGGTAGGAACTTTTGATTTCCTTAGAGCCCGGTTTGGTTGGTGATTCCTTCTTGAAAAGATAGAATTTTCTCTTAGCTTTCCAACGCCTCCGACCGCGTCTAATTTGGAGCTCAGGTCAAAGTTATGAGGTTAGAAGTCAGATAGGTCGGGCTGCCGGGCAGGTCGCCCGAGCGCTCGCCCATGCCGGGCGAGCGCCCAGCCTGCCAGGCGCGCGCCAGGCCGGGCGAGCGCCCAGCGCGCCCAGGCCGGGCGAGCGCCCAACGCGCGCAGCGCTCGCCCGCGCGCGCTCGCCCAGACCGGGCGAGCGCCAAGAGCCCGGCATGCCGGGCTCTTGCGAGTGTTTGGAGGTCGGTTTTGGCTGACCGACCTCTCTCCCTTCTTTTAGCCATAACTTTTTACACCGACCTCCGATTGAGCTGATTTTCGAACCGATGGTTTCCTAAGAAAATTTTCTATCTTTCTACACCTGATTTACCATTATTTATTTTAAATTGAAAAAGGTGATTTAAACCAAAGTGGGGAGGTCGGCTGATTCTTTCTGAATATACTTCACTAATTTTTAAATATCTGGAGCTATACGACTCGGATCGAAGTGATTCTTGTTTTAAATGAAACTAGAGACATAAATCTACACTTCTTATGAAGAAACCGATCAGTAATTCAGCCTCTAAGGTTTTCCAATTTTGTTGTGAAGTCGGTGAAGGTCGGTTTTCACTGTTTTCTTTGAGATAGTGTTTTAACCATAACTTCTTCATTTCAAATCCAAATCAAGCGATTTCAGTGGCATTGGAACCGTTAGAACGGAGGGAAAAATTTTATTAATTAGTCAATCCAAATTTTCTATAGGAGGTTTTCCCTATTTATGAGGTCTTTCTATGGTCGGTTTTGGGTCTGCTATGCTTTATGGGTCCGAATGTTGGGCTTCGGTGACGGGGTCCAACACCACCCACGATCACCACTGTTGGGTTTGGCTCCTTTGTTGTCCCATATTGGTTGGGGACAACAATTGGAGCAAGGCTTTTACCTATAAAAGGAGGTTGCTACCTCCTTAGTTGATGCACCAAACTAAGTCAAGGATTTGTAGTACAAATTTGACTCTAGTTAAATTCCTCTTTGGAGGTGAGAGTTGGAAAGTTTGTCTTGTGTATTTCTTTGTGAGTGTGTTGGTGTATTGGGGGATTGGGTGAGAGGAAAAATTGTGTGATTGTAAGAATTTTTCACATAGTGGATTTTCTTCTCGGTGCCCGTGGTTTTTCTCCGGTTTGGAAGTTTCCACGTAAATTCTCTTGTGTTGTTATTTTCTGATATTTTTTCTATTATATATCCTTGGGTGTGGGTTTGGAAGGTCTAAATTCCTAACAAGTGGTATCAGAGCCAAGGTGTGTTTTCTTGAAAATTCTAAGTATGCTTTGTGGTCGCAGTTTTGACTGATCTTTCACATCAGAAAAGATTTTCTTGAGAAAGGTTTATTAAGTGCGGTGGAGTTTTGATGTGGTAGTGTGGTACTACATGTCTAGAAAAGTTTTGGCTAAGGAAAGACTTGGTATTTAAGAGTGTCCGTTGTGACCCACCTCTCTTTCCTGGAAACTTTCCTAGTGTACTATTCATTCTACGATAAAATTCATCAAGGCAGAGGAGCACAAGAAAAATGTCAGGAAATAAGGCTTTGAATCCTCTTAGATTTGAGGTGGAGAAATTCGACGGAAAAATCAATTTTGGCTTGTGGCAAGTACAAGTCAAGGATATTTTGATTCAGTCGGGGTTACACAAGGCATTGAAAGGTAGGCAGATCCCTGATAGCAGTACAGGCAAATCTAGTATGAGCGATTAAGATTGGGAGGATCTGGATTTGAGAGCAGCTAATGGGATACGATTGTGTTTGGCTAAGAATGTCCTTGCGAATGTGCATGGAATATCTACAGCAAAGGAGCTTTGGGAAAAGCTCGAGGAGTTGTATCAAACAAAAGGTGTCTCAAATCGGGTGTACCTAAAGGAGCAGTTTCATACACTGCAGATGAAGGAAGGTACTACAATTTCAGATCATTTAAGTGTTCTCAATGGGATCGTCTCTGAACTGAAGGCAATTGGAGTTCGTATAGATGATGAGGATCAAGCTTTGAGACTCATCTGGTCTCTTCCACCTTCATATGAACATATGAAACCGATTTTGATTCATAGGAAGGAGAAGATAGTTTTTTCTGAAGTTGCAGGAAAACTCTTTTCAGAAGAGAGAAGGCGAGTGGTGGAAATGTTCTGAAAACTTCGGCTTTGATGGTAGCTTGGATATCGGAAGAAGAACTCCATGAAGAAAAATGTAGTATCTTTGGAATTGTGAACAATCTAGGCATGTGAAGAAAATTGTCCAAGAGGTAGGCGGGTTGTGAGGCTCTGGGTCAGTTAATGGAGAGACTGACAATGTCGCTAACATTGTCTCCATGGATGATGATCTTGCTCTTTGAAAACGGGGGCATGTACATCCTCATGGCATGCCGCTAATCCCAAAGTTGCCATGAAAGAGGATGTGTTACTGTTAGCGGGTCCACAAGTTTGCACACGGGCATTGGTTTGGCATTAATGTAAGGTGTGTGGTGGAATTTATGTCGATGGCTGATGAACTTCCAGTAAAGCCAAACATGGGAGTTGCACCATAATTTTTCAGCAAGGTTATTTTCGACATGTGCCGAAGTAAAAGGCTTAGAATTGGTTTATTCTGAGTGGGTATGCTTTTATGGTGGAGCATGATGCTATGAAGCATGATAATTCTCTGTATTGAGAATTATGTTATTTTCAGGAGATCTTCATTGAGGTGGAGCGTGATTGTGGGATCAATCAAAGTCGCCAAGGTGGAGATTGTTGGGTTTGGCTCCTTTGTTATCCCATATTGGTTGGGGACAACAATTGGAGCAAGGCTTTTACCTATAAAAGGAGGTTACTACCTCCTTAGTTGATGCACCAAACTAAGTCAAGGATTTGTAGTACAAATTTGACTCTAGGTAAATTCCTCTTTGGAGGTGAGAGTTGGAAAGTTTGTCTTGTGTATTTCTTTGTGAGTGTGTTGGTGTATTGGGGGATTGGGTGAGAGGAAAAATTGTGTGATTGTAAGAATTTTTCACATAGTGGATTTTCTTCTCGGTGCCCGTGGTTTTTCTCCGGTTTGGGAGTTTCCACGTAAATTTTCTTGTGTTGTTACTTTCTGATATTTTTGTCTATTATATATCCTTGGGTGTGGGTTTGGAAGGTCTAAATTCCTAACAACTACAACAATAGATAATCGAACTCATTATTTTAAGGTACAAACATAACAATTAATGGATCCTTTGCTGTGTTTATATCCAATTGTATAACAATTGACATTATTTATACATTTGATGTACTGGTTGATGTGTGGATGTCCAATTATGTACATCCAATTGTATAAAAATTGACATTATTTAAACCTTTGATGTACTGGTCTTTGTGTGGATGTCCAATTATGTACAACCTAATGTTTTATACCAATTTAATAACACCGACGGAATACAGAATTCTGTCGGTATATTTACTCACCTTCACCGACGGAATTATGTATTTCGTCGGTACATTGTCCGACGGATTATATTTCCGTCGTTAAGGTTATTACTTACTTCCGACACGTTGCGACGGTGGTTCCGTCCCTAATTCATACCGACGGACCTATTCCGTCGATAATATATGAATTCCACCGACAAAATTTTTAATTAATGTCTGTCGCAAAATAACAACAACGGATAATTTTCCGTCGGTTTTCCGTTGACAATACACCGACGGTCTTGTTTCGTCAGTAAGTAATAACGACAGCGATGTTTACGACGATTTCTTCTGTCGTCGTGTTCCGTCGGCAATTATTTTTGCCGACGGAATTGTTCGTTTCTCCGACGGAATATTCCGTTGGAGAACATGACTTTTCTTGTAGTGAATTTATCCTTGGTGTTTGCATATATGGTAAGGTGTTCTATCGTTCAAATATTTGATGAATCATTTAGCATAATCTGACATTTAGTAAGAATTGTTTAAAGTAATATATTGAATATTCATAATTTGTGTTGCTTAGTAAACAAATTACACTGTGTAGTAATTCATAGGGGGTTATTAATAATTATTCTTCTTATTCTAAGTTGGTTAGAACTTGCAATACATCGTGTCTTGTTTGTTTAAATATTACATTTTATATATTCATATATTAAAACATTCTTTGGTTGATTATATAGCTCTATTGTCATATACTTTTAATAATCTTTCATTTATGTTCTTTCATTATTTTAGCCTTACCATTAAGCATACATCGTTAAACATTTATGTTCATAATATCTTATTTATTATTATTTTACATTGATAAGAATAATGATTTCACATCATAAGGTAAAAAATGGGAATTTTAATCTAATATTTGACAATATACCAAGCGAAGAAATAATTTAGGCTAAAATTCTTTTAGCTTAAAAAGTGAAATCTATAATCATCAAGAGCATATCAAGTGATAAAGTTGAAAAGGCCGATATTCCAATATTCTGAAGCCAACAATATTGTAAGTTAAATAATAAATTTAAAAAGCTAAAACTAACAAGAACAAATTGATATTTATACGATACCCGAAGTAAGGAGAGGGGAGGGAGGAGAAAGAGGAGTCGTGGGAGAAGGGGGTTACCTGTCTTCCGTCGGCCAGCGGCGTTGGAGCTCTCCACTCGGCGACAGGCGGCGGCGATGGAGGAACGGTGGAGGAGGAGATCGCGCAGCTCCAGGGAGAGGAAGAAAGGACCGTCGCGCGGGAGAGAGGAAGAAAGGAAATGAAGAGGGTTTAATAAGTTTTCAAAACGACGTCGTTTTGCTTTAACTGAGGGGCTGCAATCCGACGTTTTTACCGACCACTTTACCGACCGAAATTTTGGTCAGTAAATTCCCTCCCCAACATTCAACGACGGAATATTGTACCGTCGCAAAACTTCTTCTCCACAACCATCTTCCCCGACGGCTATCCATTTTCGGTTGGTAATTGTAACGGTTTCTAGACTGTCGGTGATATTCCGTCGCCAATAAACATCTTTCTTGTAGTACTTGCACATTAGATTAATTGCTTGAGAAACATAATAATTTGTAAATAAGTTAATTGATAAACTAGTGATTTAATATTAAACAATGTACTAGTCGATAATAAATTCCAACACAATAATAAATTGCATTTTCAACATGAAATCATACGAAATTTGAAAATTTCAAACTTAAAATCTTAAAATAATAGAAATTCTTAAATTTCCTGCCACTTGAATGACTTCTAAGTTCTAAACAGCAAAAGTTTTCATTATTCTCATACATTTGGGCTTTCCAATAGAATAAACCACCTGCATGGGGCTACGTAGAGGGAATCCATTTCCAGTCTCTTGACCACGTCTTCAAGAAAGACGAGCGAACGAAAGGAAATGACAGCCAAAATATGTGTCGTGAGGAATAAGTTTCCTGCGGACACCTGATATATGGATATCTCTAGCTATTTTGGGTTTCTGAATTCTGATTGACAGATTACATTCTGGTTCTGCCGGATTCTGGCTGAACTGATTGTTGCCATTATGATCCATGATCCCTATGCTCGTTGAAGTAGTTCCAACGTAAAATCACCTGCAAAACAAGGAAGGCTTGTCGGGGGTTGTGTCCCGATTAGCCCCTCCGACGCTCAAGTAAGTCTTTTGGTGAAGGTGAGATAAAATCTGATCAGAGAAAAGCAACTAGGTTATAATTTCGTACCTCTGTTAAGAGAGAATAATACCTTATATACGATTTCCTGCTAGGTTTTGGGTCTTTTTCTTTCTCACGTACGTGCATGGGAGGTTTTCTCATGCTAATGGGCCGTGGACGCATGGGTTAGGCCTGCGTTGATTGACGGGTGTCAGACAGACCGATCGGCCTGTAGGATTGGGCTCGGGTCCAATATAGCCGACCCAACCATAAGCCCCCTACTCCTCGAGTCTGAGCGAAGAGAAGGGTCGGAGGAGTATGCAGAGGTTTTATGGCTCGGCCATAGGACGTCTCGGAGTAACGCATGGATTAAGCCTTGGGACGCATCTCGTCTGTTGGACAGCTAAATGGAATGGCCGATCGGTCGGGCAATGTTCATAGCCCGGCCATGGGATGGCCCGGGTTGTTTCAATCGGTTGAGTGTGGGCAATGTTCGTAGCCCGGTCACGAGACGACCCGGGTAGTTACGATTGGTTGGATGATTCAACCGGTCGGATACCGACCTGTTGTGCCTAACTGCTCGTGATGATGTCAGAGAGATCGGTCTCAACGACTATTGCATGACAGCTTGCGCCAAAAGTAGGTCGGGTAGTCATCATGGGCGAGTCGTGCGGAGCATTTATGGCAGACGGCGCATGACGTCTGACAGCTTGCAGAATGTGAAACGTATTGTCCTCCCAGCCGTTGCGCAGCTATCCCGCGTGTCCTTTCAACTGTTCGCGCCCTTCCGGATTTCAATTAACCCTAATTTGTCTCCGTCCAGATCGTGCCGCGTGTCCAAGAGTAGATCGGATTCTCTCCACGCGTCGATTTTCTGCTGGGTCTCAATTCAAACGCTTTCCCTATAAATATTCAGGGTTTATAGACGGTTTGCTTTTCTTTACGCTCATTTCATTCTTGCTGCTCCCTTGCTTTCCTCTGTTCTTTCTTATTCTCCTTCTCGGAAGTTGTCTCCGGTGCCGCCCCAATTTCCGATTCCTTACTGTTAAATAGGTACGTCCCCTTTCCTTCATTCTCCTCTTCTAAATTCCTCTTAGAAAGTATGTCGTCCAGCGGGTCTGAGAGTGGGGTGTCTCCAAGTGGTTCCGTCGACGGGAGGTCATCGGAGGTTATGGCTGGGGTGTCGGTGACGTCGCGGGTAAGGAATGTTGAAGAGATCACAACAAGGGAACGGAGAGACGGGATGATAGTAACGGAGTTGCCCAGGGGTAAATCCAAGATGTCTGCGGCGGAGTTGCGTCGGTTTATTCTTAGGAACAACATCCCTCGGGGCTGGGAGCCTAGGTTGGCTTCTGAGAATGAGGGGATCGGTAGCGGCAGAGGCGGGTGGATTGCCGTCTCTGGGCATTTCTTCTCAGTCGGAGGTGTGAGGTTACCGTACGTGCCGATCATAGACGAGGTGTGCGCTAACTATCAGTTGAGGCCGAGTCAGATCCCTCCGAATGGGTGGCGTTTCATTAATGGACTTGTACTGCTGTGCCACCAATTCGGCTGCCCGGCGTCGGTTAACATTTTGCGCCACTTCTTGAGGATGAGCCAGAGTCCGAGTTCCGGAGGTGGCATCCCATCCTTGATGTATAAGGACGCCCGGTATCGACCAGCCGGGACGTCTGGTAAAATTACCGGCTGGAGGACAAAATACTTCTTCGTGAAGCCTCCGGGGTTTTCTTCCGAGTCTCAGTTGTGGAGGTATCCCCAAGCCGAGCGGTGAAACGACCCGTCAAGCCTGTCCCTTTCTAGAGAGGAAAAACAAGTGGTGGGTCGTATAAAAAGACTCGGCCAATATAACTTCACCCGGCTTATTTCGGGATATGGCGGGGGGGCCTCAGCCGACTCGCTTCTGATTGATCCCCCGCCACAAGTTAGCGGGTTAGGGGAGGAAGCCGTTCCACCTGGTTGACCCCTCACAATTGAACCGTTTTCCTTGTTTGTAGGTTTTTTGTTCGGTTTCTAATTTTGCTTTTGTTATTTGTGCAGCCATGGTCAGGGTCAATACCTTTCCCGGTCCCCCAAAGTCCGCCAAGGGAAAGCGCAAGGTTGCCGGGTCCTCGGAAGCAAGAGGACGAGCAGAGCGAGGAGAGGCTAGCTCGCGGGTTGTTCAGCCCGTTGCTTCCAAGCAGCATGGTCTTCCTCCCACCGTCCCCGAGCCGTCGGTGGCGCCTGCTGTAATCTTTCCGCCCGGGTCGAGTATGGTTATACTCGAGGAGGAGGAGGAGGTCGAACGGCCTCTGAAGAGGAGGAGGGCCGCCAGGGTCGCCGACCGATCTCCTGTTTCCCCCGTGGCCGACCAATCTCCTCTTCCTTTGGTGGCTACTTGTCCTTCGCTGGTCGACCAGTCTCCTCGTCCTTCGGGTCAACTCAGGGGAGAAGAGAAGGCGGGTGACGCCGAGCTGTGGGAGTCTCTGATCAAGCTGCCCGGGGACTCCACAACCACTGATGTCGGCGTTGTCCGTCACATTTTGGAGAGGATTACTCCTCCCGTGGCGATGAGGGCCAAGCTATCCGAGGAGTATGCAACGTTGCGGGGGCAATGGGAGTCGGAGAGAGTGTTAAAAGAGAAGGCCCTCCGAGATCACGCCAAGGCCCTCCAAGATCATGCCCAGACCGAGGATACGCTAAGGAGGGTACAAGCCTCGGTAAAGGAACAAAGGGTCGAGGCGATCCTGCGATGGCAGAGGCGGTTCTTGCAGGACGAGTGCTTGGAGTATTCCTGCGACCTGGCCCTTATGATTTTGAAGAATTGCTACAGCGCCTGTGTCCCTGAGGGCTCGGACGGTCCTTCCTTTGATGAGTTTGCCGGGCCGCTGCTTCCTGAAGCTCTTGGCCTTTCCTTAGAGGAAGTGAAAGAGAGGGTCTCGGGGGAACAGGCGGTCGTCCCGAGGGAGGAGTTAGATCTCAGTTCGGACGAGGAGGACGAGCCGCCCCAAGACGATATTTCTGCCGTTGCTCCGTTGGACCCTGCCCCTGCTTCGACTTCTCCTCCTTCTACCGGGGCTTCCCCCGTGTATTCCCCTGGGTATTCCCCTTCTGCCCAATTTTGAAGCCCACCTGGTCGGGTTTGTGACCAGGACAATCTTTGATTAATGAAATCTTTCCTTTCACTTTGTCTTTCTCGGATGCCCTTTTCGATACTTGTATTTTATACTCTTTACTTTTGATGTACGGCGAATTTTGATAAAGTTACTTATAGTCGATCGACTCCGAGGTCGACTCATGGTAGAATTCGAAGCAGGGTCCCAAATCTTTCGCCTTGGCGGTCGACCGCAGTCGGTTCGTATCCGAAGAATTGTCTCGCCCGCCTAACCGGGCAATAGGTTAGACCAAACGATGCTTTCGAAGTCCTCATCTGAGTGACTCGGGCGATCGATAGTTGGGTTATGTGATTGTCGAACAATGCCGGGTAAAGGTCCCAAGGATCTCGTCTTGGCGACCCGACCGACCAAAGTCGGCCTATGGAGAATGCCGGGCAATGACGATGGCGAGGGACCCAGGGATCTCGTCCTGGCGACCCGACCGACCGAAGTCGGCCTATGGAGAATGCCGGGCAATGACGATGGCGAGGGACCCAGGGATCTCGTCCTGGCGACCCGACCGATCGAAGTCGGCCTGCGGAGAATGCCGGGCAATGACTATGGCGAGGGACCCAGGGATCTCGTCCTGGCGACCCGACCGACCTTAGTCGGCCTATGGAGAATGCCGGGCAATGACTATGGCGAGGGACCCAGGGATCTCGTCCTGGCGACCCGACCGACCTTAGTCAGCCTATGGAGAATGCCGAGCAATGATGATGGTTGATTGAATTTTTATTCTTTGTCACATATAATGGAGCTTTTTTGTTGCCGAGAAATCTGAAAATCACTTTATTGATGATAACAAAGGCGTGGGCCGTTAAAAAACCTGTCTGGCAGGGACAGGAAAAAGGTTCCCACACGTTGTATACAAAAACTGTAATAAGGAAAGATTAACTAAAATAAAACTTATCTATTGGTAGAAAGCCTTCAGATTCTGTGAGTTCCAAGGCCTCGGTAAAATCTTCCCTTTCTCATCGCTAAGGATGTAAGAACCATGCCCGACTTGCTTAACTACTCGATAGGGTCCTTCCCACATCTATCCGAGCTTTCCGGGGTGCTTTCCAGCCGCCTCGGCCTTTCGTAAGACGTATCCTCCGACCTTTACATCGCTCGGCTTAACCCTTCTGTTGTAGAACTTGGTCGCCTTTTGCCTGATGGCTTCCGAGCGAGCGGCTGCCCTTTCTCTGTCCTCACTAAGGAGAACGAGCTCATTCTCTGCGGCTTCATCATTTGCTCTTCCTCGTATCCCAACACCCTCGATTAGGCAATGCAACCCTCAATGGAACCGGGGCTTCGCTTCAAGGTCATCCAAGCGGCGTTTCACCTGTGGCCCGTTCGGTGTGGTTCTATATGCCCACAATACTTCATCTACTTCTCGACCAGTGTCTTTCTCCGTCCAGCTTCTTGAGGCGTTCATTATCTTTTTGTTGGTGTTTTCTGAGAGCCGTTACTTTGGGGATGGGCGACCGAAGTTAACCGTAGTTCGATTTTAGTGACCGCAAAATCTCTAAATTTGTCGTTATCGAGCTGTCGGCCGTTATCCGTGATCAACACCATAGGCATCCCGGCGGCATAGTATGTTTTTCTTTATGAAGCTTTCCATTTTCCCTCGGTTATTGTGGCGACACTCATACCTACCCACTTAGTGAAATACTCTACCGCCACTATCGGGAATTTCTTTTGTCCGGGACCGAGGGGAAAGGCCCGAGATATCCATTCCCCATTGGCGAAAGGGATAGGATGGCTTACGATCTGCATTAGCTTTCGATTAATTTGGTGAGACAGTCTTTGCTTTCTGGCAAGCCTCGCACGGTCGACCTTTTACGCAATCTCTTCTCATCGTCGAAGATGGTACCTATCGATCAGCGGTGAGCCAACATTCGCCTCTATGTGATTTCGCACATCCTTCATGGACTTGCCATTGCACCTTTCGGCTTCTTCCTCATTCGAGCATCAAGTAGCGGCGGTCGTGGGACGCTTATATAGAGCCTCGTTGACGGCCGTGTATTGACCGCCTTCCTCCTTAGCTTCTTGGCCGATGGGTCTTCCGTTGCTTTCCTTCTAAAAGGTATTGCATGATCGGTTCTGTCCAGCCCGGTCGGTCGGTATTTACATTGAGAACTTCCCCGGCCTTCTGAATGCTAGGCCGGTTTAGTCGTTCGACCAGAATATTGTTTATGGCATCACGATCGGAAGCCATTTTAGAGAGAGCGTCCGCCTTAGCATTACGAGCTCGCTCTATTCGCGATTGAATCTTGTCGAATTTGCTCAATTCACCTTTACCGACTCGGATACTTGATCATGTTATTTCCCTTGGCCTCATACTCCCCGGTGACTTAGCCGACCACCACCTGGCTGTCGCTATATATTTTCAAATGTTTCACCTCCATCTCCCGGGCTAGTTGGAGGCCAGCTATCAGGGCCTCGTACTCTGCCTCATTATTGGAGGCCTTGAATTCTAGCCGAAGGGCGTATTCCACTTTTTCTTCCGTATGCGGGCTGATTAGCACTACCCCGGCTCCGCATCCTTCGGCATTGGATGACCCGTCAACGAACAAGTTCGGCGGGGCACTGCTCGTCCCTCGAGCTCGGTTGGCTCATCTCTGCAATGAAATCCGCCAACACTTGTGCTTTAATGGTCGTGCGGGGCTTGTATTGAATATCGAACTCTCCCAGTTCTACCGCCCACTTTACCAGCCGACCCGAGGTTTCGAGCTTTTGGAGGCACTGCCTGAGGGGTTGATCAGTCCATACCTCAACGGTGTGACTTTGGAAGTAAGGTCTCGATTTTAATTTGCCATTATCAAAGAGAGTGCTAGCTTCTCTATGGGCGCGTATCGCGTTTCTGGCCCGGTCAACACTTTGCTGACGTAGTAGACGGGGTGTTGCTCGCCTTCTTCCGAACGGATAAGTACCGCGCTGATTGACCCTTCCGTGACCGCCAAATATAAAATTAGGGTTTCCCCCTCTGCCGGGCTTTGCAGAACAGGTGGTCTGGACAAATATTGTTTCAAGTGTTGGAAGGCTTTTTCGCACTCATCTGGCCATTGAAACTGGGTTACATTTGCTTTCCTCAGGACCTTAAAAAATGGAAGGCACTTGTCTCCCAATCTAGAAATGAATCTGCTCAGCGAAACTATCCACCCGGTCAAGATCTGAACGTCTTTCAAGCATTGTGGCGAAGGCATCTGTATGATGGCCTCAATCTTCTCGGGATTAACCGATTCCCATTGAGTGATCATAAACCCTGTGAATTTTCGGATGCCACCCCAAACACGCATTTTTGGGTTTAGCTTCATCTGGAATTTATTCAAGGTCTAGAAGACTTCTATGAGATCTTGCACATGCTCATGACGTCTTACTTTTTACCACCATATCATCCACATAAGCTTCCACCGTCCGCCTATCATTGTTTAAAGACTTACGTGACGAGCCGTTGATAGGTCGCCTGCGCTTTTCGAACCGAAAGGCATTACTTGGTAGCAAAAGTGCCTTGGTGGGTTATGAAGGCGGTCTTTTCTTCGTCTTCGGTGCTCATTTGGATCGATGATAACCCGAGAAGGCATCCGGAAGCCGAGCAACTCATGGCTGAAGTGGAGTCCACTAATTGATCGATCTTAGGCGTGAAAACATCCTTTGGACACGCTTTGTTTAGGTCGATGAAGTCTATACATTCTCCATTTCCGTTCTTCTTTTTACCAACACCACGTTGGCGAGCCACTCAGGTACTTGACTTCTCGGATGAAGCCGGCCTCCGGCAGCCGCCACTTCCTTCTCGATCACCCACATAGTTCTTTCTTTGTGGCATCGCTTCTTTTATCGATCGACTTATAGTCATGTCGAATCTTTGAGGGAATGAGATGTGACCGATCGAGAGATTCGGGCATGTCGCTCGGTACCCAGCGAAGACCGATTTGTTTTCCACAGATACGGTTGGTGATTTCTTTAACCAGTCCCCTGCATTTCGAGCTAGGTTTGTAAACTTAGAGAGGTCGGCTTTGTCCAGCACGACTCTTTGCGTTTCTTCCACCGGGTTTATTCTTTCCACCTCTTCGTCAGCTCTCACATCTAGAGAGCTCATCAGTACTACCGCCCCATCTAATGTCTTCGTCTCTGCCAAGTAGCATTCCCTAGCAATTTTCATTGACCCCGACAACTCCAACTCCGTGGGGTGTCGAACTCAATAACTTGGTAGTAAGTGGAGACGACCGATCGAGGGCATTTTGTGTAGCCGGCCAATTATCGCGTTATCGCCCGTGGAATTTAACAACTAGGAACTCAGCGTCCCTTTCTACTTGACAAGGCTTCGCGAACTTCACTTTCAAATTTACCCGAGCGGGTGGTAGGTCGACGCTCGGTCACTCCTTGATGGGGCCGTCATAGGTAATAAGCGCTCTTGGTACCTTCATTTGCTTGAAGGCTTCATAGTACAACAAGTCGACCGAGCTCCCGTGTCAATCATTACCCGCTTCACCTCGTATCCGTCCATATTCAGGTTTACCACGAGGGCATCGTCATGAGGACAACTTATTCCTTTGAGTCGGACTCATGAATGATATCATTTCGTCGCTCTCCCTCGGCTTTTGGTGGATGGGTCCCGTCTACCTATTTGGCATACCTTTTTCTCCCCTTACTGGTGGAGCCCCCGGCTGCATTTCCACCGAATATCGTATTAATGACCCCAGCCGGTCGTTCGTCTTGTTGCCCGGTGTTACCATCATTTCTTTCCCTTGATTGCCCCCTTTCTTCTCGTTGATTATCGGTATTAGTGTTACGCCTCCCCGTCATTCCGTCATTTCGCCTCAAAGCGATCGTCTATTGTTTGGCGGCCCGTTCTCTGCCGATTGTCCGGTCATTTGCCCCTTTCACAAATCGGCCTAATCTTCCTTTTGTATGAGGAGTTCAATCTCTTTCTTCAATTGCCGCGATCTTAGTGTCATGGCCGACCTCTTTATGGAAGCGGCAATACACTAGTGTTTACGTCCTTGTAGGGGTTTCATTTTTCAGGCTCTCGGATAGTTTCCCGTTTGCTATGATAGCCGTCAAGACTTCCGCGTGTCGTTTATTAAGCGGGGTGAAGTCTTATTGATTCCAATGTCGGCGCGCTCGGCTTTCTCGGTCATTGGTCTCTCGCCTTTGTGAGACTCATCAGTCCTACCACTCGGTCCACGATCATCTGCTTTCGGCGTTTTGTATTCTTTAACACCTCGAAATGAATGTATTTGTCTGCCTTGACATCGATCTCTGAATAGATCGGGGTTGATCGAGGCTAGTGACTTTTGAACTCCTCGTCCTCAGATTACTCATAAGGCGGCGGCCAAAGATAGACGAAAGCGGTGAGGTCGGGTACCTCGGCCGCTTCATTGTTAAACCGAGTGATGAACTCCGCAAACTCTCATTCCTTCCTTGGGTGAGTTGCATTACCTCAAAGCCGTCTTCTGCGGTCGCTTACTAGTGGCGAATTGATTCGGGAAGAGCGACACGAAATCCTCGAAGCATGTGATCTGACCGGGGTAAGGTTGTTGAACCATCGCCGAAGCTCCCTCTTGGAAGGCCGTCTGAAAGCCTTACACCGGATAGCGTCCGAACACAATGTAGGCTCATCATGGATTTGGAAGTGTTGCATGTAGTCAAAGGTCGGTCTTCCCAGATATTTCTCGGGGTGGTATCTTTGTGTCGGTATTTGGAGGCTATCAAGATGTCCGGAGTGAAAGGAGAGGCATCTTCTGCCGTCGGGCGTCCGGACGAGCTTCGTAGCTACATGAGTCCTATCATCCGCGATTTTTCTAGGGCTTCATAGGGCGATGATCGATTCGTAGCTGGTTTGTCGGTATTTCTTTGTGCGAGATTCTTGCAGATGTCTGACGAATCACCAGCTCAGCCGCCTCTTCTATTTGTTGTCGACTCAGGGCGGCGTGTATGGTTGGAGGAGGGTCTGCACCTAATCGGTGCTGGTGATTCGGGGTTGCATGGTGCGCAACGTTATCCTCCACGGCCACGCTCTGTTCCTCTTGCTCTAATGCTGGAGGCCGTAGTTGATCGTTAGGATTGGAAGACTCCGTGCGGGAGGCGTGTAGTGCGGTGGCGAATCGCAGAATCGCAAACCGACACGTTGCATCGCCAGAGCCGCAATGCAGCCTATATCGGGGTTCATCGCCGCCACCGACTTATCGAGTAGTTCTAGGCGTGGTGCGGAAGTCGGGCCCGCGGTGGCGCCAATTGGTTCTGCGGATTACATTTGAGGCGATTGTTCCGATTCGATCCATGATCCCTATGCTCGTTGAAGTAGTTCCAACGTAAAATCACTGCAAAACAAGGAAGGCTTGTCGGGGTTGTGTCCGATTAGCCCTCCGACGCCAAGTAAGTCTTTTGGTGAAGGTGAGATAAAATCGATCGAGAAAAGCAATTAGTTTATAATTTCGTCACTCATTAAGAGAATAATACCAGATATCGATTTCCTTCAGGTTTTGGGTCTTTTTCTTTCTCGCGTCGCGTGCGTGGGAGGTTTCTACGTGCTAATGGGCGTGGACGCATGGGTTAGCTGCGTTGATTGACGGTGTCGAACGAGATCGATCGACCAGTAGGATTGAAACCATCCAATATATATGACTCAACCACATTCATTACGTCCACTTAAAATGTTACCAATACTTAATTATTAGAAGAAGAGTTGTAATGAAAACGACGACCATGTAAGTGAACATGGGAACGTTAAGAAGTCAATTAAAGTTAGCCCAAGAAATTGAATATGACTATATGATCATTTGACGGGATAGGACCTAATCACCTAAATCACTGTCGTGTTGGTCGAATTCGTATGATCAAGTTCTTGGATTTCATTCGAGGTGAGCTACGCGTCAGTCTGCTGGGGAGCCTGCAACACCAAAACTCTCAATTCATTATCGAATATATCTTTCAATGTCCCTTTTGTTGTTACGTACGAAAGCACGGAATAATACATTGATACAGACCCACGCCATAAAGTAGACAAACTCATATTTGACACGGAAATTTCTTCGATTATAATAAGAAAATAAGTGTTGTTGTAGGCATAATGAATGCTTGTGCAACGTAAGAGTCCACCGATTAAATTTACCCACTCCTGTTGTGAAGGCCAACATCCAGACGAAAAGCCTAACGTGAAAACCTGAGAACTCCGCAAGTTTGGGGTTCACTTGCGTGAAGGTTACCGCGACTCGTTGATTGATCAGGATAAGACCCGACAACTGTACTTGCTCTGTTCTTGCCGTCCTCAACTACATACGAAACGAAAGCTACATAGTTCAACACAGATAATCTTGTAATTATGATTTGGCAGCAATTTTAAGAGAAAAATGTTAGTAACTTAAATTATGAACTCAAAATCAATGACGAACATGTATTAATGGAGACAAAAATGTGTTGTTATCTTAACAAACTATTGAACTGCTTGAACAAGCTCTTTAACGTATGAGCAAATTCTTGAAACTTTCGATTAATCTTTATATCTTTTTGCATTTTTTTAATATATGGGTCTCTTAATGGATCAGAGAAACTTAAACACTCTATAAAAGACCTTAACAGATATTTAAAGTAAGCTTATTTATCACATGCTCAATAAATAACCAACTCACACTAATTAGAACTTATTTTCTCACTAAACTTTAGCTCATTTAACCAGATTTTTATTGCGTTTTTTATTATCTTTATTCGAATCAATTTTGATTTTTTAACCATAATTTTACAAAAATCATAATTAATAATTGTTTAATTAAAATCACTAACATCCCCCCTTTGACAAGTATTAATTACAACAGTTGCAACAATAATAAAAACAGTAAAAGTAGTTAAGCAAAATCAATGTAAAAGTTGACTAGTTTAAAACATTTGATTCAAAAATAATGAAAGCCCATCATTAGGTTCTGTAAGGTTTTTGATACCTGACAAGAACAAATGCATTTGTCATATGTAATATAGATCTAATACAATCACGCATATTTAATATTTTACTAACATGAATAAGAAAATAGAATGTGATAAACTACAATGATACTTGTATGATCTGAAATATATCATTATTTCATTTGTTGATCTCGATTTCTCCAAATTTTATGTTAAACTGCATCAGAGAAATTTATTTCCTCTCACTAAATGCAAAACTGCATTAGAGAAAACCCATATGGGATTAAATACTTATATCCTCCTATGTTTTTTCAAATCCATGTATTTAAGTATGTGTCCTAAAGACATAGGTTCAAGGTGAATTTATATACATGTGCCCAATAACCTTTAAACTGCTTAAGATCGACATAGATTTTAAGACTTTCACTTGTATTATAACAATGTACAACAAATTGTATGACTAATAACAAAATGATGATCATCAATATATATACAAATATACTGTCATAATAGATGAAATTTATACAAATGCATCAAGAGCAAATACAATGATCCCTAAATAAGAGTGTCTAAGGACTTTAGTAACCCATACTATACACATATCTCTAAAAAATAACCGAGTGAAATGTACTTAGTCTCCAAATGCTTCATCTTAGTGTCACCTTTTTGTATTAATTCCTTTATGGTTAGATATTTTACCTTTAAATGCTTATATTATGTGATATTCTTATTGTTATTGCTGAAAAATATTAAAATAATTATCACAATATAACCGAATGGGTCTATAAACAGAATTAACCGCAGACAACTCATAAATTAGGTTCTTGAGCTAAACTACCTATGAAACATTCCTATAGTATGTCACAAACTCTGCATGCATAGTCAATGAAGTTACCAGTGTCTATTTGACACTCTTTTATGATACTGCACTATCTGCTAACAAAAAATGTACCCTGATGTGGACTTCTTATTATCCAGGCACATAGTAAAATCTGAATCCGTACAACCTATAAGGTCTAAACTGTTGACTTTCTTGAATGTTAATATATAATCCTTAATTCCCTTCAAATATCTCAATTTTTATTTAACTACATTCTAGTGGTCTATTCATTAGTTAGCCAAATACCTATTTAACAGTCCAATAACAAATGTAATATTCGGTCTAATGCACATCTGGGCATACATCAAGCCACCAACTGCACTAAAATAAGATACATTCTTCATAGTCTCTCTCTCTGTATCATTCTTTGGACATTGTGTTAAAAATAATATCTCAACATGAGAGATAAGTGTTGCAACATGTTTACAATCAACCATATTAAACCTTTGTAACACTTGCTCATTGTATGCTCTCTGTAAGAGATCTAATAAGTTTTGAGACTTGTCCAGGGAATCTAAATACCTAGGACAAATGATGCCTCATCAAGGTCCTTCATGTCAAAATGTCTGGTCAAAAGCTACTTAACCTTATGCAACATGGTTAAGTTATTTTATACAAGTAAGATATCATCCACATATATATAAAACTAGAATGATGACCTTGCTCCCCTTGACCTTATAATACAAGCATCTTTTAACTTTATTTTTCACAAAGCCAAATCATGTAACAACCTCATCAAACTTTAGTTACCATTTTTTGGAGGCTTGTTTTAAACCTCATATAGATTTTCTCAATTTACAAAATATGTCAGCTTTATCTTGATCTTGAAATCCTTCAAGTTGTCCATATAGATCTCTTCATAAAGATCTACATTCAGGAAAGTGGTTTTGATATCCATCTAATGTAGTTCCATATCACAATGAGCTACTATTGTCATAATCACTCTAAAAACATCCTTAGAGGATACGGGAAAAAAGAAAACATTAAAGTCGATCTCTTCTCTCTAATTGAACCTTCTGGTAATCAACCAAGTTTTAAATCACTTAACTTTACCATAAGACCCCTTTTTGGTCTTGTAAATCTATTTACAACAACTATTATGTTTGAAATTATAAGGTAAATCCATAAGCTCTTATACCTTATTATGCTTTATAAATTGCATTTCATCTCCTATTGCATCCCACAAAAATTTGCAAGAGGTCCAAAAACAGTTTCTATAAAAGTAATTGGAAATACTACTTCTATAATATTATAATCTAGCTCACGTAAATAGACTATGTAATCAGATAAGATAATAGGTCTTCTCACTTTAGTGGATCTTCTTAATTGAACCGGTTTAGTATGCTCTTGTACCTCATGAACTTCAGTTTATACAGGTATAAGTTCTTATTACTATATTGGTATGGTACTAAGACCTTGATCTGCTAGTTCTGAGTGTATGAGTGATGAATATGAAATAATGATGGTATCCACCCTTCTATCATTTAAAGGGTGAGAATGACCACCCTTATCAAGATGAGATGGAGCACCTTTATCATAAACATTATGCTCCATAAACTTAGTTGTTTGTGATTCCATTATTCTAGATCATTCATCTCTATAGTAAAATTTGTAAATGAGATTGTAACTTATCTTCTTAACGATTATACAAATGTACCTTAGCAAGGGTAGCCCCATATACGAAGATGAGTGATGCTAGGCTTCCAACCTTTCCAGATTTCAAACGGATTTTACTAGGGACTATATACATAAGGTAGTCTTTATATTAGGGTTAATTAGGTAAATTAGTCTTCCTTTGCATTAACATCATCATGTCTTTTAAGGTATGATTTTGCCTTTCTGCTATATCATTTTGCTCAAGACTACTGGACACAGTAAACTGAGTTACTATTCCACATTATTCTACATATTTGGAAAACAAACTTTTTTCTTGTCCTGAAACCTTATGTCTGCCATAATATTCACCTCCATGGTTAGATTTGACAATCTTAATTAACCTTCCTAATTGGTCCTTAACTTTATCCTTAAATATCTTGAATTTTCCAAGAAATTCAAACTTGTCTTTAAGTAAGAACACATATCTATAATAGGAATAGGCATTAATAAATGTCCAAAAAAATTGAATTACATAATGT
Organism: Erythroxylum novogranatense; assembly: GCA_029891385.1. Taxonomy (NCBI): domain Eukaryota; kingdom Viridiplantae; phylum Streptophyta; class Magnoliopsida; order Malpighiales; family Erythroxylaceae; genus Erythroxylum; species Erythroxylum novogranatense. Next base: position 56,812 of record JAIWQS010000162.1, on the reverse strand, counting down.
TACTTTATAAGATCCACATATATCCGTATGAGTTCTAATAAGTTAAAAGCATAAATTGATCCCTTTTTTATTTTAGTTAACTTATCCTTGCCACAATCAATGCATATTTCCATATCTTCATAATCTAGAGTTAGAAGAATGCTATCTTTAATCAATCTCTCAACTTTATCTCCAAAAAATGTGACCTAACCTTTTTATGTCACATCATTTATGACTTCTCTTTTATTAGGGTTCTTTTTCGAGTAACCTGTTAGGCAATATATGAAGATACATACATCCTATTAAGGACAAAACATATTCTATATAATTCATATGATGATAAGGTAATATTGATATATTTTGCATTAAAAGATAACTTTACAACACAATTTTTTATTACAAAACTATAATTTTCTTTATCCAAAATAGATACAATAACGACAACAACAACAACAACAACTCAATGAAAATCACATTTGTAGGTGCAGGAGGCCCGATGAGTGCGCAACCTTACTTACTTACACGTAATGATGTTGCTTCCAATAAACTCATATGAAAAATAAATATATAATAATAAAATATAAATAAATACGTATGAATATAAAATAAGTAGAAAAATAATACAATAGGTATATAACAAGATGAAGAGTAAAAAAATAATAAAATAAGTAAATAAATACATAAATAAGAAAGAAGATAAGTACAAAAATAAATCAAACAAGCCATTACAAGCAAATGTTTAGGCTAATTAAAAAATGTTTAATTAAATAATTGGAGGGAAGTACCGCGTATTAAAAATTTAGATTAAATATAAGACAAAAAACTTAAAGGCAAATGTTTAAAAGACCTAAGAGAATGAGAAAGACTTTTTTATGTGAGATCTTCTATCTATATCCAAGTACGTGAAAGTTTTTTATTGAGAGTCATATCCTCGGTAAGTTCCAACAGAGCCATATCATTCTTGATCACTTCTCCTTAATTCTTCTTAGCCTTCTTTTTCTCCTCTTATAGTTTTTAAATACAATCTTCTTGCACCTTTTTACTAGAGTTTCTGGGTGTCTCTTTTTAACTTGTCTGAATTACCTAAGCCTTGTCTCTTTTAATTTTTCATTAATATTAACCATCTTTAATATGTCTTTTACCATTACATTCCTGACCTTATCTCTTTGATATCTTTATCCAAAATTACAAGATGGTATATAAAACATGTCATTTAATAAAAGATTGAACCCTGTATCAAGGTTCAAATAAATTTCCTCAATAAAGATTACTTCTTCTTTATTGCTCATCATTAGTTTTTCCTCCTCCCTATTCAACTTTCTTTGTTGTATGAATACATGCATTTTGGAAGCAATATGATTAGAGACTTTACTATCTAGCCACTAGAAACTTGATTTAACTATAACAAGAATAGACAAATGTATCATACAAACCAATCCAGGTTTTGTATTTTTGACATTCCAACTTCTAATGTCCCTTCTTCTTACAGAAGAAACACCTTAGACTAATACTATTTACAACATCCCCAGGACCTCTAGTAACACTAGATTGACTAACATCTACATGTGGAGGAAATTTAGGTTTTTTACCTTTTAATTTATGGGGCTTTACTTTTACCTTTCCCTTGGTTGCTATCAAGGTCATATGAGTTGTATTCTTTATCTTTTCTTATTTAACAATACAATGGGTGATCAGTGTATTAATGTCCTAAGCTTCATCTTGAGAATTATAAGTGGTAACCAAAATACTAAACTCTGATGGAAGTGTATTCAGAGCTTGGTAAACTATATAAGCATTATGAATATAAATATTTGATGCACTTTGCTTAGTTTGAAGGTGGACCATCATAATTATGTACTACCTCAATTCCTCTACTCTTGTGTATCTTACAAAGTATAATTCCTTTAATAAGGTACCTGTTTCAACATTAGAAGATACCTTGTTCAACATGTTCCGCATGTCCAACATCAAAGATGTGAAATTCTACATATACTCCCACACTGAATCTTCTTGCTTCAATCTCTTCAAAGCTTCCCTCGCGACTCATAAAATGTTGTTAGGGAGGAACTGATATGTTAGCTCCTTCTTCATCTTCTCCTAAGTATCAATAGGAGGTGTCCCTACACTTCTGTCATTAAAGGTTCTTATTTTACACCACAACTTTGCATCTTCCACCAAATTCATAATCTTGATTGACACCTTTTTCGAGTTGAAAACCTTTGTCGATGCAAAGTATTGCTTCATATCTCACAAGAAATTTTCGAGCTCCTTGTCACTCCGCTTGCTGTCAAAAACTTGTATCTCTAGCACCTTCACCAAAGTGCTTTTAATACACCCAACATCCTTCGTTGCAACGACATGCCTTAGGATCACGATCTCAAATATAGAATCCTCCTGTGCCTTCATCAGTTTTGCGATTTAATTCAACAACTGTAGGATTCGTGCCTCCAATGTAGCGACCCGGACTTTGCGTACCGGGTGGGTTTCCCGCGCACCTCAAGAGGCCCGCGACCGCTACTGTAGAGCTCGGCCTCTACCGCCAGCACTCCAGGTATTGTCCTCTCTGATACTTGGGTGAGCCATGGCTCAATGGTAAGAGACGTCCACGTAAAGTGGAACAAAACCTTGAGGTCTTGGGTTCGACGGTGGCTCACCCAAGTGTCGAGAGGACAATACAGGTCTTTGGCGGTGGGCGGGCTCTGATGTGATCGTGGGGCCTCTGAGGTGCACAGCCCACCCATCTGAAATCCGGTCGCTATAAAAAGCGCTTTTATGTAGCGACCGGACTTTGCGTCGGGTGGGTTTCCAGCGCACCTCGAGGCCGCGACCGCTCTTGTAGAGCCGACCTCTGCCTTGACCTCGGTATTGTCCTCTTTGGCGCTTGGGTGAGCCCACGACTCAAAACCAAGACCTCAAGGTTTTGTCCCACTTTACGTGGACACCTCTTACCATTGGCTCAATGATAAGAGGCGTCCACTTAAAGTGGGACAAAACCTTGAGGTCTTGGGTTCGAGCAATGGCTCACCCTTGATCAGAGAGGACAATACCTGGAGTGCTGGCAGTAGAGGCCGAGCTCTACTGTAGTGGTCGCATGGCCAAAGTTCACGGACCCTACATTAAAAAGGTGCCTTTTTAATGTAGCGACCCGGACTTTGCGTACCGGGTGAGTTTCCCGCTCACCTCAAGAGGCCCGCGATCGCTACAGTAGAGCCCGGCCTCTACTTGACCTCCTGTATTGTCCTCTTTGGCTCAATGGTAAGAGGCGTGTTCTTAAAGAACAGCAAAACCTGGCTCAATGGTAAGAGACGTGTTCTTAAAGAACAGCAAAACCTTGAGGTCTTGGTTTCGAGTCGTGGGCTCACCCAAGCGCCAAAGCGGACAATACACAGGTCTTTGGCGGTAGAGGCCGGCTCTCTTCAGAGCGGTCATGGGCCTCTTGAGGTGTGCGGGAAACCCACCCGGTACGCAAAGTCCGGGTCGCTACATCCAACATCCCAAATCGAGTGTTGTAAGAAGTCACCTCTTCCTCCCCTTGAGGAATTAGCCCAATGAGTGCCTCCACTCAATTGACACGTTCCATCAAATTGTTGCCTCCCATCATATCGAACTTAGGCTCTGATATCAGCTGTTACAAAGGTTTTCCTTCGACACTGAACTTATCTGCAAGATGCGCCTACTTCTTTTAACAACAATCTTGCTTAGGTCCTTTTAAGCAAGACTCAGCTTTTCCACGTAATCGTCGACCAACTATCGAGTTCTCGAATGCCTCACAACTCTTGCAGTGTTTAACTCTCACACTCACAATAAAATTACAGAAGCACTAAAATAGTAAAGGCAACAACAAGAACAAGAAAGAGATACAACTAAAAGTCAACCTTCATTACTTCCCTCAAAGTTTACAAAGGAATACTCTCTCAAACTCTGTGTCTTATAATACTCTCCTCTTTTTTCTAAGAGTAAGACTCAAATGAGCTACTTATAGGCATCTCTAGATTACTAAGTTAGAATTCTAATAGAACTCTACTAGCTAAGATCACGATCTTATCCTTATCCGATTACATCAAACTAACCAATAGATGACATCCTCATCCAATTAGAACTGATCTAATAGGATTAAGCTACATCATAATAGCAATATAAAAGATTACATTATTTAGGAATGATTATCTATATCCACGAAGATTTCATCTATCTTCAGATGATCCTTCCGTATGATCTTTATCTTTTAAATCTGATATACATCCACTGTGATCTTATTCACCGCATCATTCAAGATCTCCTTATCTCTATCAGTTGATGATGAGTCATCCAAGACAATAACACACTAATTCGATCCAATGCTTACCCATGCCAACTCCGTTAGTCATAGTCCGTCCACTTGAGCATACACCAAGTCCTTAATCCATTAAGAACTTATCCTTAGCTAAGTCAGCTCGTGCAACGTCCAAAACTCTCCCAAAACTCACGCCATGCTTAATCTAATTACTAAGTAACCTTAGAATTCTCATATATTCCCGTCATGCGTGTGATCCAGCTAACTTTTCATTCAAAGTCTATCTCAAGTCTTCTTTTGGTCTCGCATCCAAATATTACATCTCATCGAAGATTTCCACCAATTCGCATCAATGCATACCAATGCTTGACATTGCCCCTTCTCTGTTCGAGTTTTAAAAAAATAGAAGATGAAAAAGATGAGATAAGATAAATATTAAGGAATACATAACGCTCAAGTTATTTTATTATTAAACTTGGTTGCCTTATATAAACAAAATACAAAAAACTAAAATAGATATTTCAGCCAACAATCTGGCTTACAAGATAAGATTAAAGATAAACTAAGACATATTTTAAAGGAATTTTAACAACTCTAAAATTTTGAATTAATTCTCAACATTCCCTCTTAATTAAAGATTTTAAAGATTGAGCACTTCTCTCCTAATGTAATACACTTCTCATCATCGTCTTCAAATTTGTTAATGCATATTATCATCAACTTATAGATATTAGAGCACATCTCTCCATGGTACACTTCTTATCAACAAATCTAAAAAAAAAGGTTTCTTCTTATGCCACTTGTGCCATGTTTGTTTCTTCTTCATTTTGAAATTTACAGCTTTTTTTAAATGCCCAACCTCTTGTAGTTGAAGCATTGTGGTTTTCCTTTGTGCTAACAATCCTTCTCTTCATGGCTAAGCTTCTTACAATTTATACATTGGAGAATTTTATTTTTACCCTTTGAAGAGTAACTCATACTATGTATATTCTTTCGACCTTATCACCATTTTCTCCTTCTCTCATTGTTCTTCTTTGGTCCACAACTTGAAGAGCGTTTAGTAACTCTGCAAATCTTATATTTGATAGATCTTTAGTCACTTCAAGTGAAAAAAAATTTTACTCATACCTTTCGGGAAGTGTCAGAAGAAGCTTGTCTACAACCCTTTGTTTAGGAAACTCTTCACCAAGTAACGTGATTTGATTGACAATGGACATAAGCTTGCTTTATTCTGTTGTTCTGCATGTCGAACACTGGCCAAGGTTCGCTAATGCCCGCACGATTTCACTATCTCCTAGGGGTCTAACAGCAGGCTTAAGGCCTTGAACTCTATCATGTAGATCTAGTTTCAACCATAGTAAATTAATTTTTTTAAAAAAAAAATCTGGCTCGCACTATAAGCCTTTGCGGCTTGTTCTGGTGATCAAGTGGGTGATAAAATAAGGAAGTTATGTGGTTTGAAAAACATGAGACACAGTATAAATGTTTAGTTCAGGCATTACTTTTACAAGTTGGAATTGCAAACAATTCCTCTAACTGCCTGTTATCACACACTAGTTTTTGGTTAACTTGCAAGGAACAACTAACATTCCTCCAGCAGATGAAGTAAACTGCTAAAGAATTATTGGTCAATCATTGTGCATTCAAACTTCAGATACAGTTGACTTTGAACCATCTTGGCAAAGCATCAATCCCGCTTTGAAACACGTACCAAATTATGTTTATGTTAATACAAATTGAATAGGAAATAGATACATTGAACCGAGTTTTTTTGGTAAAGGAATTCTATAACTTGGGTTCTTCTTCTTTTTTTTTGCCCTTTACGATGTGCAGGTCCTTTTTTTTCAAGAGTATTTCTATTTTTTTTTATTTTATCAAACAATACCAAGCTCATATATTCGGTTTCTCTAATTGTTTATTTTATTTATTGAAAGCCTTATTAATATAAAATAACGTTCATGTTATGCATATACTTGGTATGTAAAACCGTGCAGCGGATATACATTCAGATAATTATTATGTGGAAGGCTACTTTGATAATAGAAGACAAATACCTTTTCATCTCCGAGCAGGCTGATCTAAGATGTTTCCCAAATCCTAATACGGTCAAATACTTGGACCAAGTCAAGTTGTCTATTCGGTTCAGCAGAGTTGACAATTCGTTGCCTTTTCTTTTTAGTTTAGGTATCGCGTGACTTAGAGAATCCATTCTTCAGTCGCAAATTAAACTTAGTTGTAGATATATAATCACTAGGAGTTTGTTGTGAACTAAATACTGCATAATCACTGGGATCACTAGCTACACCAGTAAGCTCTTCCATGGAACATCCAAGATTTAAAATGCTTGTTTGAAACTCTGTTTCTGCCAAAAAAACCGTAATTAAAGTAATTGCTGGACAACCTTAGTAGTAGTAGTGTAGTACCCTGGAAATATGAGTTGATGTGATGGACAAGAATTGGCTCTTTGAAATAATCTATTCACAAAATTGCATTACATGATGCTCCAAAGTCCAACCCCACCGGGACTTGGGAGGCTGCTAAGAAATTTCTCGTGTCTATTCAGGAGAAGTACAATTCAGTTGAAGCTGTATCAGTACTTCACATGGGCTACACTATCAAGTCTTTATAACGCCAAATGTATGTTCGTTAACGTTACAACAACGTCAATAATACAGCTTGGCAAGAATTTTGGGATACATTTTTTTATTTTTTATGAATTGGTGGGTCACAAAAAATAAATAAAAATCAGTTACTTAAATAAAAAAGTAATATAATATATAATATCTGCTTCCTCCCCTCCTGGTCATCGAAGTTTGCTGGGTCGTGGTCAGCCAAAACATGCATTTTGATAAATTCAGAGGCAGGGTAGTGAAAGATTTGAAAAATTGGGATGATTATTATGTAGTTCTTTGTTCAAAAGTTGGTTTCTTAGACACACTACTAGTTTCGATTAATTAAAGAAACAAAGTAATTATGAGAAAGCAACGGCTTTTTGTGACTGGGGAAAGCAAAACTGTAAATGAATTTGTAAGGAGGGGCAAAACCAAGAAGGAAAGGAACAGACTGCAGCAAAGTCAACACGATGAAAGTCTGCTTTAAAGTTAGCTTTTTTGCTTTTGTCTTGTGTACTATTATTATATACAAACACAAAGCTTCTTCCTTTCTCTTTCCAAAGGCTCCTCAAACCGGTACCAGAATCCATCCTATACGTTTCCACTTACTAGCAATTTAATTTTTTATCAGCCAATTATAGATTCATATTTTCTTTTTCTTTTCTTTGGGTCAAAAGGAATAAAACTTCAAGTGTTGTCTTCTGCTTTCTTTTGGTTATCATTGTTTGTTTATGCCATAACTTGGGCAAACTACTGATTGAAGAAGAAACAGCTGTTTACCGGAAATCCTACCTTTTTCGTCTCTTAATTGGATCGTTTCGAGGTAATTGACAAATACCCAATTCGTATATTTAGCTTTTTCCTTTTCTTTCTAACTGCTTGGGGTTTTAGGGTTGCTTATTTGGGTAGGTGCGGTTTCTGTACGCTTCGTCTCTTAGTTTGTGATCACCTTTGCATTTTGATGTTGCAGATTCTAGCGTCCTAGCGGTGGATTTTCTTTGGAATTGGGATTGGAAGTGGATACTGGAGGTGGATGGTGGGGATTTAGTTTGAAGGAGGGGAGGTTGTGTACATAGTTTTCTGATATGGATAAGTTTTGCTGTTTTTTTACTTCCTACTCTGAGGTAACGATCTTAATCATCTTCAATATTATATTCATGTTTGTGATCCTATTTTTAATTTTATTGGCTTACATGCTTAATTCCTAAATGTGCTGTTAAAATGATTCAGAAGCATGGTGCGAATCTGAACTTTGGTTCTATTATGCATAGTCTCTGAGAAGTTTTGTTATTTTTTAATTTTATTCTCACTTTCTTATGAGAATTCTGCACAATTCTGGCCTTGATTCTTGTTAGATACATATAACATCACATATATGGTTTTTTTGGGTTGATTCTAGTATATTAGGTATCGATAATACACACTAAGGCTATATATTGAAAAGGGATGGATGGGAAGTTTAAAAGTCATCGTCTTGGGTTATTTTGTTTTATTTGACTGCTTTCGAAGGTTTATGTAGCTTCTCCATAAATCTGGTTTATAGAATTTCAAGAATATGCAAATTTGCATTATAGCAATTGAAGTACTAATACCAGGTTGTATGAGTGTTTATGATACCTATTTTCTTGTTATTTAATTCTATACTTCCTTGCCCATAAAAATGTATGAATAAAGCATGGTCTGTGGTTTGGTTTATCCGTTTGGCCAGTGTATAATAATAACTACTCATGCTTCTCTTATGTGGTACGTGGAACTATTCTACATTTTGTTTTCTGCTGTAATGCCATTCCTCTGCCTCATCTTGGTACTTTTAGAAACTTGGAATTTATTTTGCTTGCTTCTTTTGAAGCATGTCAGATTTAGATTCAATTTGGTTTCTCTCACATGTAGCTTGTGGGAGGACGTTCATCGTCTAGCGCTGGTAGGGGAAAAAGCCGTGATGGTTATGTCAAGTATGGTTACTGCTTAGTAAAAGGAAAAGCCAATCACCCAATGGAGGATTATTATGTTGCCAACTTCGTACAGGAGCGTGCACAAGAATTGGGACTTTTTGCTATTTATGACGGTCATTTGGGAGATGGTGTACCCAGATACCTACAAAAGCATTTGTTTGCCAATATCTTAAAAGAGGTGTGGATACTTATCGGACAGCTTAACATTTTCTTACTGTCTATTTAGGAGCTGATTGTTACAAAATCTAACATTTTACTACTGACCATTTTAGGAAGAGTTTTGGGTGGACCCCAGCAGGTCTATATTGAAAGCCTATGAAAGGACAGATCAGGCTATTCTCTCTCATAGTTCTGATTTGGGGCGGGGTGGGTCAACAGCTGTGACTGCAATTTTGATAAATGGAAGATTGTGGGTAGCTAACGTGGGAGATTCAAGAGCAGTTCTTTCAATAGGGGGGAAAGCAAGACAAATGACGACAGATCATGAACCAAATACTGAAAGAGGTAGCATAGAGAACAAAGGAGGGTTTGTCTCAAACATGCCAGGTTGTTAGCTTATTGAGATGGATGGCTGCCAATATTATTTTTATCTGCTGCTCTAACAAAGAGCATGTATTGTCATGAAATTGGAACTTTCACGGATATTGTGTGAATATTGTGAATCCTAGGTTCACTTTTCATCAGCTGTTGTCTAACAGTCTTATTTCCCTTAGATCCCGATTCTTTGTTTGTCTTTTATGTTGATAATGTTATCCCATACATTTTGAATTCTTTGTTTAGAGCTAGTCAAGGTCAATGGCTAAAGTGAAGTTCTTTTCATACTGTTTGTGAGTAAAACCTGTTTACCATTATATTCCCAGAAATCAATGTGCATCACATCCGGAAGGAAAAGTTTCACCTTCTGGAATCAAGCATGTTTGCTCAACAAGTAACCCTTGTTCCATTCAGTGGATGAAATGTGATTTAGTTTGTCTAGTCTGGTTCACATTTAGTTTCAATGGAAGTGTAAGGTGATTACCTAAATAAAATATCTAGTCTCAATTCAGTGTTGGGAATTGGTGGTGAAATGGTAGACACACTAGACTGATTGGGGATTATTTGGGTTTCATAGAATTGAGGACCATTGGTATGTATCAACGCATGGTAGCTTACGGACTTCTTAAGTTCATGACTGTTTATTACATTGAACTGAAAGGAAAAGACTATTTAACATCTCTTGAATATAGATGGTAGCTTAAGGATTCCATATGCATGATTTAGGGTAACTTGATGTTTTAATTGCTTGATACTGCTTTGGTACATGTTTTTGGAACATGGGCATACTATTGATTAGATTTCTCTTGCAAATATTTATCCAGGAGATGTCCCCAGAGTGAATGGGCAGTTGGCTGTATCTCGTGCTTTTGGGGACAAGAGCCTCAAGTCACATTTACGGGCTGACCCTGACATTCAAGTAACAGATATAGATGAAAATACAGATATTTTGATCCTTGCAAGTGATGGCCTTTGGAAGGTTATCTGAATTTTAATTTCTCTGTCTCTTGACACACAGTCGGCTTTAAATAATGTTCCTTTGATAGCTTGTGCTTGTAGTAGTAGGGCATGCCACATGGATTATTTACTCTTTCCTTGGTCTTGAACGATACAGGTGATGCCGAACCAAGAGGCTGTTGATATTGCAAGAAGGATTAAAGAACCAATGAAAGCAGCTAAGCAGCTAATAGCGGAGGCATTAAGAAAAGATAGTAAAGATGACATATCTTGTGTTGTTGTTAGATTTAGGGCATAAAATCTTTTCAACACTATTGTTCTCCTGGAGCCCCTACACATACCTGCTTTCCAACGTATGCATTCAACAATAAAAAACAATATCTATCCATACATGATTGGCAGATTCCCTATCTCTCCTCTGCAGTCATCAGGGTCTGCCAAAGAATTCAGAGAACCATGGCAGGGTTCTTCTGCCTTTTGTAAATTTATTCTATTCATTAGATTTCGGTGTTTGATATAGCTTGATTTCTTTGTGGGATCACGTTAGAAATCTGACATACATTGCCTTCTATTGTGCCACTGTGTTGAGCAGAAGTTGTTTACCTGGATTCAAGAAATACCCGGTTTGTAGTATATGGAAGCTCAATCCTGTATCTTGTTTCCTTAGCATTTGGTTTTAAAGTAGATCTTCCAGTAAAAGTTCCTGTTGCAAATATGCGATATATAGACTCCCATTTGGTTTCTTGAATTATGAGGCAAGCGGGAGTTAGAAAGGTGATTATGATTCAGTTGTAATTTCACTTTATGTTTCTAAATGGTGTTATGGATTTATACCAAACAAAATTATCGTCTGAAGCCAACTTTATCAGTTGAAACATGAAAGTCATTGGACTTCTGTCAGGTGGAATGAAGATGAAACGGTCTTACCATTTTCTGTTGTGTCTTCCCTAATTTGGGCAGTCTATGTAAAGGTCAAAAGTTGGACTACAAGAGTCTTAACTAAGTGCACGATTGTATCAGCTTTTAGAAGGTGGATAAACACTTTTTTCACAAAAGTTGTTTTTTTTTTAAATGATAGTTTCACTGTAAAATTTAAAAAAATTATAAAAAACTTTTTAGAAACTAAAATATAACTTTTTAAGAAGCTCAAATTTAGAACTTTTCAAAAATTACTTTTTAAATAAATTTTTCAGATCAATTAATGAGTTTATTTTTAGTCCATTTTATCCTTATGTTTTACATGTAAATCTTACAATACTCATAAACACATTTTCACGTTTATTTTGATATTTATATAATATTATTTTACTTTTTTTATATTTTTATATTTATTTTTATATTAGTTTTATTTATATTATAATTTATATAAAAGATTTGACTAGATATATTTTCATTTATGTTTCATATGATTTAAAATTATATAATAATTAATATATTGTACTTTGCATATTGTTTAATATATTTTAAATAATTTTATATACATAAATAATTTTATTACAAAATAAAATATTAAAATTAAAAATATTTTTATTTTATGTTGTCAAACAGAGATTGTATTAAGCTCTTTTAAAAAACTTTTTAAAATGACGATTAAACAGTCAACTAATTTCTTAAAAAAGCTCTACAGATAAAAGCTCTATTAAAAAAGCTCTACTAATATAAGTCCATTTAAACAGATACTAAATAATACTTTTTGACGGTTGAGTTAGATAAATCAATTTATTTGCTGTTATTTCTTATTCCATTTCATTTGAGCTAAAGTTCTGTCATACATATATACCGACATGACTGGAGACTCGGCCTATTATCGGCAAACAGAACTTGGATTCTTCCATCAAAATATTTGGTTCGAGACTCCAAAAATTACCACCTTATTAAATGATCTTTCAATAAGTGATATATGTTTTTACATTATTTTAAATATATTGAAGACTTTTATAGAATAATTATACAAAATAGAAGTCATCGTTACTAACACTCAGTTGAAATTTTGCTAAAATTTGATGTTCGGAAAATTTCAATAGTACACAGCTTTATCCTCGTCGAATAGAAATATTATTTCTGATACTTATATATGTAGAATAGAGGTATAGTATGAATTTTTTAATAACCCACTCACTGAGTACATATAGAATTGAAATTTTATTTAATTAATTAATCATGTTTTAGTTATATATATTTTTAATGAAATATAATCCAGAAGAAAATTATGTTTTGTTATTAAAATTCATGTTTGATTACAGCAATAAAGCCTCTAACAAGTAACAAGCAGGCCGAATCTACTGTGCAGAGTACAAAAAGAGTCTACTACTATAGTAGTAAAGACAAACCCAGGCCCAAACTATCAAAGACAGACACGATTAGGCAAGCTAGGGTTTGTTTAGTTTCCGAGTTCTCCCTCTATATATACATGTATCAAAGGAAAGGTTTGAGAACTAGGAACTATTTCGTGCTCCTTCGTCTTTTGAGCATTCTGGTTAGATCGTCGTTTGGGTCGGCTGATGGTGTCTATTATTAAATTGGGGATTGTTGTGTGGGTGTTTTTGTGTTCTTTTGGATCAAACAAATAGCTGTTTTGAAATGGTGATTGTTGCCTCTCCTTTCAGCTGCAAGGTGTGAGATCTTTATGATCGATTTCTTGACAGCTTTGTTCTGGAGGCACATATCATTTGATTTTCCAACCCTTGGGGTTTCTCAGATTATTTGCTCGTAATTTTGCATCTTCTGACCCCCTGTGTTGGCTACATTTCATCTTTGATTATAATGTCATTAATATAATCATATCAACATTTTCTCTACTTAAAATTGTAGGTAATCAATTGACGAAAAATGTAAAAGTGGAGTATTGATACGATTCGTCCTCAATGAGTAAATGGTAGTAGGGGATTAAAATGAAAGACGGAGAAGTTGTATCGTTTTCTGATTCTTTCACTTGAGACAGGATGTTTGCTGGAAACACAGCAATGTTCCCCGTGACTTCATGACCATGTTTTCTGTTGTATACAGTTTCAGATTTAAGTCTTGCAGCCAACACAGGCATTAGCTTCCGGATTTCTATTACAAATTACATTTACTGAAGGGGAAGCAAAAATGGCCAACAAGCAGCCTCTGCATTTATAAAAGATAAACCATCCATAAAACAAACTAGCCATGCACTGACGTAAAAATCTGCCCAACAAATACATGACTACAATCAATAGTGAATTTGCAAATTGGATAAACATTAAAGAGAAATGGCATATTACAAGATCAAATGCAACAGCAATCAGTATATGAAAGTTCGCATGGCCAAGTCTAAAGCCAATTGAATCTATATATTCTAAAGGCGACAGCAATGGTTCAAAAGTAGCAAAATCCAACTAGGTTTAAATAGAAATCACAAACTGTATGCAACCATCTATTGATCATATATGGACACAAGCCATGCAGCCAATGGTCCACCACTCCACACACATCTACTAAAAGGGTAATGCATCATAATTTTCCCTTTCATCTTACTGAAAGCAGTCTCAGAAAACCACTCCCTTCTACCCCAGCTAATTCTGGAAAATAAATAGGCACAATTGGTTAGTGCATAAGTAGATAAGATCTGCATGTACAAGCAGCATCTGCAACAAGTCAAATTTTGCAAAGCTAGGCCAAACAAATAACATCACCTTCAAAGTTTTCAAAACCAATTTCGGAAGTGAAGACCATCAGTGCAACTGCGTTTCATACAACTATTTTTTTAAATTACTATCTCGTAAAACATTTCCCTTTTCTGTGTGCATATCTAAGATGCACTTGGTTTGGTCTTTTCCCTAAAATGAAGGGTTTGGTTAATTTCGCTGTTACTGTCTAACAGATCTTTCAAATATGCACCTTAACCACTATGACAAACGACAAACATTTTAACCAAAGCAATAACAAGCTGATTGAAACAAAAGCACCATCAAGTATGCTTCTTAAACCTCAAAAGACTGGACTACCTAATCATCAGTATTGCAACTGTTGCTGATAAAAAGAAGACTGATCAGTCTCAAAAAGGTGGCCAAGGAGTTGCAGTATATACTCCTAATCCTTCATTGCATTCTGTATTGTACAATGCATAAAATGAAATATATGATATCAAAATCATTAATTTATCATTTATATGATTCGATGACATTACAACTGTAAACAGGATCCCTCTGTAACTATAATCTTTTGCTTTTACCTACAACATCACCAATCAGAGCAGCTAAAGCAGATATCCAATTGTAGGTACATGCATACAAATGAATACATCAAAATCACAAACTTCTTACCTCGGCTTGAAGTTCATCAGTTTTAGGTTGCTCACCTGCAAAGTTGTAATTACCAAAAATGTATGAATGATTATGGTGACTGATTGATAAAGAAAGGTTAGATTCATTCCATTGTATCATATAAATTGATCAAGGTCCAAATGCCTGACAAATTCTTAGCTTCCACAGAACAATATGGTGGCACTCTCATTGTTAGCCCCACAATAAAATTTATGAATCAGAGGAAGCAATACGCAAACACCTCTGAAAAAAGCAATTCCCGCCATAAAGATTTCATTTCATCATAAAGAAAACCCCAACCAAATCCGTCAGAATTCTGTCTGACACAAAATTCAGATTTTAAAGTAGACCATCAACTTCAGTTTTTTTTTTTTTTCTTGATTAGCACCTCTTGCAAACTTTCTTTTAAAAAAACAAAATTAAAAATGCTCCATGCCTCATGGATCCAGAAAAGAAAGAAAGGTTCTTCGTTGGAAGAAAACAAGCTATGGATCATAAGCCTAAAAGTAACCCCTAATATTTTGAATTTCTCTAAAGAAAATTTTTAAGGATCAAGGAGCTCACTGCTCTGGGGAGAGAGGGTAATTGTAAAGTTACCTCCTTCCTCTGGCAGATCAGATGTCCACAATGTTAGGTTATCCCTCAGAAGTTGCATGATAAGGGTGCTGTCTTTGTAGGATTCTTCATTGAGGCTATCAAGTTCTGCTATGGCTTCATCAAATGCTTGCTTAGCCAAATGGCAGGCCCTGCACAACATAGATAATGTAAAGAGAACAGCACAAAATTCACATCCACGAGAAGAGAAGCAGTGTGCAAGTTACCAACGAGCTGTATGCATAAAGAAAATAGCATAGTTACCAACTTTTTTCCATTATTATTAATACCATTTTTCTGAAGTATAGAGTTAAAATCTTTTAGCAAAGGCATTTTGACCTTTCTGGGGAATTCAATATTTCATAGTAAAAGACAGAGAAATTCAGGGCCAGGCCGAGTCTGATTGGATGAGTTGGTGGCAAATCTGAGGCAGCAGTAGAAGTGGCAGCCTGCAGTGCAAATAAAAACATGTGGCAGTCTTCATTAAGTGAACAATTCTCTTAAACTTTCATATTTAATGTTCAGAAACAAAATGAGAGAAACGTAAGGAAATAAATTGAGCAAAAATGTGAAGAGCAAAATCTCAAACTGAGTGGAAGGTCACCAAACACCTCATAAGCTTTCAGGGACTGGTCTGCAACTTCTTTTCGATCGTCACCACTTTTAATCTCAGCTAGATAACGGTAATAGTCTCCTTTCCTACCCCAAAGAGATTAAAAAGTTTCACACTGAAAATATAATAAAAGGGTGTTTGAAATTTTCAAAACGAAGTAGCACAAACACAAATATGAAATTATCTCAGTAAACATAATTGATTAACTGAAACTCTAGAGGGAATAAACGTCGTGAACCAATTTAAAAAACGGTCATAAACTGGTTGACAGATATAAATCCCATTACACAATAACGTTGTGAAGTCTTAATTAGCTCTTTGGCTGCATCACTTCACAGAAAACACCAGCCTATCAACTCAAATTACACGAGAAATAGCAAAAATCTAAAAGTTCCACCACCTTTGAAAGTGTTGTCCATTTTTCAATGTGTAGCAGAACTAAAAGGAAAGGGAATTATATAATGGTCAATGAATCTCACATCTTATAGTAAAAGACACTTGATTCCCCAGACCCGGAGGATGGGAGAAGATGCTCATCAATGATTGACAATATGTCACTGCATATCCTTGAAAGCTCATCTTCAACCCTTTGTCTGTATTCCTTTATCCTCTTCACATTTTGTTCATGCCCCTTAGCCTCCTCCTTCTGTTCAATGGAAGACAAGATTCTCCATGATGCTCTTCTCGCACCAATAACATTCTTGTAACCCACTGAGAGCAAATTTCTCTCCTCAATTGTCAATTCCACATCTAATTTGGCAACTTTCTTCGTCGTCTCAACCATCTCTGCAACAAGCAGGTTGAACATTTTGGAGTTGAGAATAAATAAAACAAAAAACAGACATGTGAAGCACATCGACGCTTTCACCAATATGATACCCAGGTTCGTGTTTATGAACAAGAGAGACCAAGAAGTGATGTGATACAAAGTGAAAGAATAGTATAAACCAGACAATCCCCATTTATGACATGCCTCAGACATGAACCGATCACCGTACTTCAGCCGAAGAAGCTAAAAATGCATCAAAATACAACACTAATCCTAGAGAAAGAGGACCTAAATCGAAGGGAATAATTGAAACACAAAATGATAAGTTAATGACTAGAAATAGGAACATACAATATATCAACCAATCGAAACTCAGAAATCCAACAAGAGAAACGAAGCAAAACCCCCGTCTGTACATAACCTAAAAACACAAATCAAACATACCCATAACCACCCCCTTTTATCAAATATGCAAGGAGAAAAGACCAAAAGCTTAGATTTTGCAATATAAATTGCTCGAAGAAGAAGTACCATCGTATCTCTCAGCCTGCTCTGCGAGCCTAGCCAAGTAAACCAGTTGCTCTCTCTCCTTCTCCATTGCTTTTCTCTCTCTTTCTCTCACTCTCTGTGCGAGTATGCGTGTGTACGTGAGAAATGAAATTACGGTTTTTGGTGGCTGGCTGGACAACTGCTGATGATATAGAGCGGTTGGTCCAGTCAGGAGACATATGATGCGGTTTTAACAATGTTGGCGCAGTACAATCGACGGTCAAAATTGGGGTTCAAAACTCTGAAGGTCCATTTGTGAATCAGAAGCGTCGGATGGTAATTTAGTGGGGTCGCATAGGAAGGTGTGACGTTGACTGGAAACCAATAGCGGATGTCCGATGGGTTAGGTTAATGATTCGAGTCACCGATCATAACGATGGGACCAGACCTCCATAAACTAAGTGGAAATTTGTCGGATTTTGTCTTTGTTCTATGTGCCTCTAAGACTTGGCATCTCATTGTGTAAGAAAGTTTCCAAATTTTCAAGCTAAAAAAACATCCTTTTGTTGAATTTAAAACATGAAAAAACCGATAAAATTAAGAGAGTTATTAAATTAAAAAATAATTCTCAAGCAGTTTGCAACTTTAATGAAGTGTTTGGTTTGAACACGAAATTGGTTATAGATATGGGTATAATAATAGAAAGAGATATTAATATGAAAATGAAAAAAAATGATATTTAGATTTGTAACTTGAGTTTTGTATTAATATCAGTAATATTGTTTGGTTTGTTCCATTAATAGAAATGAAAGATAATATAATATTATTTTTACCCTCAATAAAAATGAAAATAATTTACTCTTCATATATTTATTGGAGCTATTTATATATGTTTGTAAAAAAAACAAACAATTTTCATTAATGGGAATGAAAATTGCGATCAAGATATTTTATCGCAATTTTCGAGCATTAGATGAGGATAAGAAAGTAAGGAGATCGTAAAAATTGAGAGGCGATAAGAAAGTAAAAAGGATGACAAAACAAAATTGAGAATAAAAGAAAAAAAAATAAACGTGATAAAAACTTATATGGAAATAAAAACTCGATACTCACCCCTTTAATGGATTTAATAGATTCCCAATTTAATTGAATAAATCCATTCCCTTTAAATTGAAAATTCTAAAACAAATACTATTTTTTACAATTATTTCATTCATTCGTTCTCAAACCCTCAAATCAAACATCCCTAACTTCTTTACAGTTGCAGCTAATAGTTCTCATCATTTTCATATTGATTCTTGCTTGCTAAGCAGAAAAAACGACTCAGATTATGAACATATTAAAAGATGTGTCCTTGAAATTTTTGAAAGATGGTCCTCAATCTCCCATTCTGTACTTCATGGCGGTCACAAATTAGAATCACTTCTGTACCGGTGGAATTTGCATCGGAAAGGGGAAAATCATACATTTCTCTACAACTATACCCAATGGGTACAGTCGCAAAATCAAATTCCAGACTCAAGAGTAGATATTTCAAAAGCTCTGGTAAATGAGATCTTGATCATAGAATGGATGGACAGGCTGCTATATGTATATCACAACCTTTGCAAATTGCGACACTGACTGGGTATAACAAACTAGATGAGGCTGTCTACATCATTTCAGCCTACTGTGATCTGTTCAGAAACTGAAATCTAATTTATTGTTTCTTGAATCGTAAACAAATTGTACTCTAAACATATGCACAAAATGACAAATGGGCCACTACATGGTCAACATTAATAATGCCAAGAACATTCTTGGGAAAAAGCTACCAGCAGAAGACAAACTTGTACCACAACCTTTTGTAGGAAATATCCGATATCTATCTCCAAACTTGAGGCCATCACTATTCACTTACTGGTGGACCCCTACTGGAGTTCGAATCTCCTATAGACACAGTAACTAGGGACTTGGAAGCCCATGCCCTCGCATTAATAGCTCCTTCCTGCAAATTCCGTTTTCCACATGGTTCCTTGAAAGAAATACAAAGTTGAACCACCTGATTCGATAAGGCTCCTGCATGATCCAAGAGGCTCCCTAATCTGATGATCCGAATGCGTCTTCTCCAAAGAACCCGGGCCAACACATGAAGTGCTGGCAAAAACAAGTAAAGCGATCTCAAAATCACAAAAGCAGTAGCCAGTGCCAGACATGTCTCCTGTGCAAACCATTTATCAGGAGATCTTGCCCATGGGAATGGACAATTTTCCTGCTCAATCTGGTCATGATTTTCATAGTTTGGTGGACGTGCAATTTTGTCGAGCACTCCTTTGTCCAGAGACGCAGTCTGAATGCCTACAATCAACCATCCACGTAAGGTCCCATGGCAAAAATAAATCCTCAACCATGACAAGCATATTGATGTACATCAAATTCAAGGATGACGTAAACAGACATAGTCAAGGGTTGATGCATGCATAATTCAAGACCAAAAAGAATAGCAAAACTAGCATTTACCCTTCAAAAGATTATCGGAAATAACTTTATGCTACCACAATAAATTAAATCTTACTGAAAAAATGCTTGAATAGAACATCTGCATTACTTTAACAGATTAACAATGAGAAAATTTTGTAACTAAGACTATTCTCCTACAAAAAATGACCACAACATTTTCATTACTGCAGAGAGGTAGATAATATTGCCCGGTTGCAGCTCAAAACAATTTGAGTAGAAGGTGAGGAGAAAAAGTTCCACCTGTAACGTCAGTGTAGAACAAAACAAGGGAATCTAGACCACGGGACCCATGATAGCGAACACGCATTGTAGAATTCAGTAGGAAAAGCCTAGGGAATCCATGAACTTTATAATTGTGCAGCGTCCTGCAGAAATCCAATCATTGTTATACGCTAAAGACCATAAACATGCTATGAACGTATTAAAATTCACATAGATTTTAAGTCCTGACATTGGTCTAACAGATGATTCTTCGATTGCAAGATGATGAATTGATGGATACAAGGAAGACAGGAGGGAGAAGATTGGTCTAAAGTTCCTGGAGAAAGGGCACCATGAGGCATAGAAAAGCACAGCTACAAATGTATGATTATTCTTGTGAAGCACATCCAATGCCTTCAGCAATGACCCCTCATCTCCCTTCAAGAGGCAATACAAATCCAATCAGTAAGGACATACATTTAAACACCAATCGAAGTTAGCAAATATCCATCGAATTCAGTATAGACAATTAAGAACCTAATAATAAATCATCAGAAGTCTGTATAGATGTGCCACAAAATTTGCACAATTCATTCACAAGATAAAACCTTTGGTGTATAAGAACTAGTGTTGTCAAAGATGCAATAAGTGCCAACTGAACCAAGCCTAAAATGCATAAAGTCGACACATTTACGCCCACGAACGGAGACCCAGAAGCAAAATAGTAAACAGGTTTACTAGGAATCTTCTCTACACGAACGTTATTACCAATTATAAGTTTCAATAATCTTGATAAAGACGAAAGCAAAGGAACCCGCAGAGATTATGAGGCAAAGACCGAGAACTTCAACCAAAACAAAACAGAAGAAAGAAACAGAAAGAGCAAGAAAAAGACATCACTGACCTCCGTGACACCAGTGACATGGAGATAACCACCGTCATCGTTTTGATCTCGAATCCCAAAGATCGAATCCGAGAGGGACTGCAACCTACACATCGAAACCCTAGCGGATTGGGCCGGGGACGCGGCGGAGGAGTAGGAGTACGGCAGCCATCCACAAATCAAAATCAAAATCAAAAGCAAAAGCAAACCCACGCCGATCCGGCCCCCCATCTTCCGCACAAAAAACAAAAGTCCAAAAACAAATAAAAGGAAGACAAAAGTAGATCCAGTTTTTACAATAAACAATTGAGGTGGGTATAGAAGGAGGGACAAACTAAAGCTGGGGGACTGTGATTCGTTACCGTGGGGGTTTGGTTCGTGAGTCGTGACCCCAATAAAATCTTGTTTTTCGGAGCGGAACCTCCCAGGTTATGGCTAAACGATTGGATAAAAGGGTCAGATGTTGAAGATTAGTTTAGGGCTTGGGAGGGCATAAGGCACAGACGAATTGAAAATTTTATGGATTTATAAATAAACAGATCACTCCTACTCCTAGTCCTACCAAACTGAACTTCTCTTCTTATCCTCTCTCTTCTTCACCTTCCCCACCGCCGCAGGCGCCGGTCTGGTCGGGGGCTACTCTTTTTGTATGGGTCGAGTGACGTGAGCCACTCCGGTGTGGTGTTTACAATTCCTCAGCCAATCTTACTCTATTTTGTTAACCAATGTTAACCTTAAGACAGTCACGCATGCCTTTTATAAATTAGACTGGCAGCCTTTAGCATCCATCTTGTTCTTAACTTGCGACTTTTTTTTTTTCTTGTTCTATTTCTTAGATCTTACTGGCAAGCAATGTGAAGCCTTAGTACCTGCTGTTGCCTGATATTATAAAGTTTATTATGAATATTACTAACAAACTAGAATTTATATGACGTCAAATCAAACCAAGTAAAAGATAATTTAACAGCGGCCTAGCTACTTTGTTACCCTACAATGGACTCCTCCAACTCCTTAGGACAGCGGCGAGCACATGGGCAAAATTTTAGGGAGACAGTTTAGTAGGCAATCATTTGCAACTCTATAGTATGAATAGTATTACAGATAAAAGTAATTCTAGAGAAATAAGCAGAGCTGCACTGCACAGCATCGCCATACATTACATGTATATAAATACTTGTAGGAATGATAACAAGAAGACAGAGCAGTCAACCTCGGTAGATGCTTCGTCTTTTGAGGAAACGCCATGTTAATGATTCCTATTCTTCCACCACCTAAGCATTTTGCCTCACCTGATATTTGTTAACACAAAATTTACTCCAGGACAGGACTATTTCCATGTAGCAGCACTTGTAGAGTGGTCCATAGTACTGTATTTCACCTTGTTAGCCCCAGCATCTAACAAGATCAACTCCTTCAGCTCTAGTAGTTGTAAATGATCTTATGCAAAGAAGTCTACCACATAAATCTAGGTAAAATTACCCCCTCTCCCCCTCTCCTGGTATAGTATTAGCATGCAATGTCTGTAACACTTTCATTGAGTTTATCCGGGTAAGCTTATTGAGTATGAAACCCAGAGAAGAAGCCTAAACCTAAAATATTTGTTCTTATACTATCTGCTGTTAGATAAGAGGCGACATTGATTAGGAGGTGTGCCGCCTGAACGATAGTTCTTCCATTTACTCCTATTTTTTATTGGTTATTTACTCTCCCTGAAGACGAACAATTTAAGACTTTTCAACCACGACACATGCAAAGGCTTCCAATCCAGCAGAGGCGCCCAAGAAATATCTGGGCATACACGAAGAAGCAAAGCAAAGCAATAGTCATAGAATAAATAATCACTGGCTAAATATTTGAATTGAGAAAAAGAACATCTAGAATGAAGGGTTTTGCGTTCGAGACAAACGCCCAATGGAACCTAAACTAATTGGCTATATAATTGAAAACCTGATACTTTTCTACTGATTAAATGATATGCCCTTCACAAGATAAATGAACCCCAAAAACAAAAAAAAATCAGCAATCTAACTTGTGAACCGTTTTATCATCTGGCAAGAGTAAACAGAGTCCAACCAGAACTTTAAAATCAACCTCTTGCCTCTGGTCACGTTGGCCACAATGCTGTGCAGCCATCAACCCTGGGTACACAAATTGTCACAAAAAGTAAGAAAATGTCAGCGACTTTTAACAAAACCATTTTTAGGAGCACGATAGGAGTACTAAAATTCAAACAACCGCAATTCTTAAACCAACTACTTCTCAATAACATGGCCCACTTCTTTAGTAATATCCAAAAAGGACAAACATGACTGCTGAGTTAGTCTCACATAAACACAATATTGATAGGTCTAATCAATTGCTCTAGGAGCTGGATGTTTACATTATATGTTGAGCTTCATTAGAACATGAAAAACATAGCTCAAGCAACCTTCAAAAAGTAACCAACAAGTCAGCAACCACTGTGGCCTAGTAGTGGTAGAGGGAGACACATTGCTTCTTCCTCCATCAGAATTCAAATCGGGAAGGTAGCATTTGGTGGTTGGGATTAAACTAAGCAATTTTGGTACTCGTTCCATGATCAACTACTAGAAGACACGGTAAAGATACCAGATGAATAGTGAATTGTAACAATCTAAAAACCTTGGGACCTTTAAGGAAAAAAGTATTGTCCAATAAAAATACCAGAATATAGCTCAACTTGACTTGGGCACAATGGTACTCCTAAATGAAGGTTGGATTTTCTTGGTCAACCGTTCCGTAAAGGATCTAGCACCCACAGAACTTAGGCTTGCAAACTCTACAAATGAAATTCAACGAGGCTGTTTGTATTTCAGCTCCAAAAGCTTCATGATAAAACTCATTCTTGCAATTTGCACAGATAGTAGGAACAGAGTTTCTGCCTGTAGCCTTAGGCAACAAATGCAAAGCTCCCTTCTCATGCCAGAAAGATGAGTTAAAACCATCAGAAATTCCTGCAGCACAAGAAAAGAAACTGGATTCATCTGAATGAGTGCTCATCTTAGAAGTTGTTGGATAAAATTCCAAATTTGTCATGCTGCTCAATCCCCCTTGACAGCCATCAAACTTTTGACCAATTTCACTTCCACCCTGTCCATTGCAACAAGAAAAAAAAAATACAAGTTATGATAACTTTATAAATCACCAAAAACACAAAGGTTCTGAAGAAACACCAAATATTTCTACAGAATCCGAAGCAAAGATTTACTTCTACTCTAAGCTAAAACTGTCCCAACTCTCCAACATTGTAAACTTTAATATGGCCAATATAACTTTCATTGTAGAATAAATGGATAAGCCTCTTAAAACAAATCCTTGTTTTCAAGCATAAAAAGAAAACTTAAACGGAGGACAAATCAAGGGCTAAATGTAAGGGAATATTAACATTCTATTCACAATGCCCAAGAATAACCCAGTGACATAAAGAAATGACTGACCAAGTATTTCCTAAAGTTGAAACAATTTGCAATACTGTAACAATAAATGTCACGATAGAAGCATGATCTTCAATTAACATGCAGTATTTTAAGTATGAGCATAGCTAATACCTTATCAGACACCAAACTATATGCAGGAAAATAGTCTGCAGATTGCATATCATTGATTCCCCACATAAAATCTGCGGTGACATTTTCTTTAGGTTGTTTGTGGCTATCAAAATCAATCACCAAATCACTTTTCCTAGAACTCTTGAAGCTGTCAATGCTAGGCACGACATCAAGTGTGCCTGAAAAAAGCCTGTTCATATTATTCTCAATGCCCTGTGAAGTAGTATTGCCAGAGAGACAAAGTATACTCTCTACTGATTCCCTTTTATGCTTCAGCTCATGTGCAGTGCCACTGCATAGATCAATATTGTCTTCATCAGCAAAAGTACACTGCTCATGATTTCTCTGACTCTGAGAACATGTTTCCTCCACATAACTTACCATTAAATCTCTCTCCTTTTTGCCGTATGACGCAAAATGTTTCTCATCATTACTGAAGCTTCTCTTTTCCTTATGTTTGTGCTCCTTCACCGTGATGGAGAACTCCTCACTCACATTATTTTCATTTTCACGTGCTTGCCTGTCACAAAATAGCCTTATCACGTTGCCGTCAGAATTTGTATTCTCCACAGGCTTCTCCTGTGGATTATTGAAGATTCCAAGTAAGGAACTGTCGAACCCTTTTTCCACATCAATTTTAGTAGCATTGCCAGCAACCAAACCAATATCTATGCTATCACTATCCTTAGAGGATGACACTACATTATGATTGTGCACCTCCATTGTATCGTTAGAGAACTTGACCTCATTATTTTTTAGAAAAAAAGTTTGCTCAACACCAGATAAAGTAAGCTGAATGCCTTCATATTCCTTTTTTTGATGTTTGATTAATGTGTGTTTGGCAGTTGCAATGGTATTATTTCCAATATCATGCATTTGCTCTTCTGCATTTGGAACAACAAAGCAGCTTCTATGACTTATATTCTCAATCTGTAAAGGGTTACTGCTGCCAGCAACAGCTCTTTGCTCATTATCTCCACACTTAACCACTTTATCAAATTCAGATTCATCTATCGGAATGGCAGACAAATCATTCAATTTAGGGTTTAAAGCATGTTCTTTTTCATCCAAGTATGTAAATGAAGCATCGTTAGAACTCATTTCCAGTATAGGTTCCACTGTGGTGGAAATGAGAATCTGATTTTCACTACCTAGAGATCTGTAATCTATGTGTTTACCAAATGGAACTGTTGAAGAAGCTGTGGAACTATTGTTCTCCTGAATCTTAGTTGCAACATTCTCCTGCATAATCCAACTATTACCAAAATCAGATATTGGCTTATCTTTGCCAATCAAATTCTGGTCATCAACTTCCATGTAATTCAGTTTGGCAGATTGAACTCTATCCTCAATGTCCTCAACTCTATTCAAATCATCCTTAACAATAGAGGCCTGGTCCCTATTAGCAGAAACACAGCTGTGAATATGTGCAATGGTGTACTCCGCATCAAAATTATTGATCCCATTCATTGGAGACCTTAAAGCATCGTCTTCATCATAAGATTTATGAATGCAACTATTCTGAATAGTTGATGAAGTTAATTCTCCAAATGAACAAAAGTTTGTTCTCTCAGCAGTTTCAATCATCTTCTCCACTTTTTTACTATTACTAAAACTAACAAAATCATGTGAACCAACATCAATTGCAACAGAAGTATTCACTTCGCAAAATGGAACAATAGTTCTTCCATCCTGAGTTGTATTATCAGAAGTTCTTGCAACAGCATCCTGCTCAATTGTACTTGATTCTTTAATGTTTGTAGCAATGGAAGGAACTCCAGTAAATGCATGTCTAGAGCCCTTCACACCACCAGATTTTTCGACTCTTTTGACATAGTCTTTTATGTGGTTTCCAAGGTGACCATTATACCGATGCTTTTCTTCAAAAATTTTACTGCAGAATTGGCATTGATACTTTCCATTTTTAAGTATCGCCTCTTCATTTATAGATGTTCCACATATACGCCTCTTTGGGGCCCTCTGATGAAATGACAATAGATGTTCCAACAAGTCATCCTGCTCATCGAAAGACATAGTGCATTTGTGGCAGTTATATCTTTTACCTGTTTGCATGCAGTCGCCACTCCCCACCTTGAGTTGCGTTGGTTGATTTTCATGTTCAGTAGACGTGGAAGCTATGGGCAACACCAAACAGGAAGTTACATCACCCCCATTATTGTCATTTTTGAGAACATCTCTGACCTGCATGACTCTTTGTTAACATAATCTATACCAAGAAGTTGAAAACTGCAAGTCATGTTAAAACACCAACTTACTCTCCCAGAAGTTATTTTGTCAGTAAACTGCATATTGCTGTCAAAATGGCCATTGTCCAACTCATTTGCATCATGGAGACCATGGAATGATAGCAAGTATGATGAGACTTCCTTGCATGACACAAACTGCCGCCCATTAGGGCTGGATAGTTCCGAATTAGGATTTAGAGGTAAGTGTTATGCAAACAATAAGCAACATGACAAATCAATAGAGAAGAAATCACCAAATTGAAGGAACCACGTCAATCCAGCAATACGTAAATAAATATATCATTTTATTTCAAAATTTTTCATATTTAGTGGGATCCAGAGGACATTAAAAGACAAATCCTTTACAGCTTACCCCACGTGAGTTGAAGGGGAGTTGCCACTCCCACGGGGACTACGACTATATAGAAACTGCATAAGTATGGGGAACTATAGCACCAACAGTAAAAGGACATCCAAAAGGAATGGCAAAATACTGCCACATAAGACGTACACCAGATATATAAAATAATTCCTGAAATTGTTATGAACTGCCCAAGTCAATCAACTTCAACAAAATAACTTCAATCCTATCAGTCTATAAAAGTTGCCTCCCAATCAAACCACTGAACAAGGAGAGGCATGTCAAATTGTTAATGAGACCAGATCAACTCACAAGACACTGATCATTCATCAACTGTAACAAGACTTACATAATCTTTTTTTTGAAAAATTAAAATGTGTTAAAAAAATAAGGTTTACATCTAAGGGATTAGCCAAGGACCCTTTAGTGCATTGGATCACTAGGTAGCTCTAACATCTACCACATAAACAAGCCAACAAATACAAGCTTTAACACTAAACGACGACGCATACAAGCCAACAACTATCGGTCTTAACACTAAACGACGACGCATAGGAAACTCGGGTTTTTACTATCTAAATTGGGTATAACGAAATCCCTCTTTCTCATCTTTTCTCATGCGCATTCAGAACCTTCTCAATTGGGGATGGTGAAGAACTGGCGATGGCGCTGTTCTTCTCCTTCCTTGTCCGTAGATCTTGACCCAGGTAAGTCTCCTCATTTAGAGTTCTTCGGATTTTATCAATTTAGGGTACTTATCTTACATAACCTTACCAACGGAGAGATTGTTGTTAAAATAACCTATGAAGTTTAAGTGAAATTATACAAGAAAAATGAGTGAATATCTACCATGCCTTCAAACAATGTGACATCTAAAGGCACAAAAATATATACATGTGTGCGTGCGTGTGTGTGTAAAAATAATATGCTTACAATATATATTACCAGAACAGTAAAGCAACCAATATGATAATTTCTGGTTAAAATTGTGGCAGTACAAGGAAACAGAAAGAACTAAAGGATAGTCAAAAGGAAGAAATATGAATTCACAGCAACAGAAATGAGGGTAGTTGACTAGCAGAAGAATAATAATTTATATTGGACATATTATGCATCTGAGCCACACAACACAAAGCACCATCGGAAGCTAACATGCATCGAGCCACACAACGCAAAGCACAATCAGAAGCTCCTAAGTCCTATCTTAATATGTCCAATATCAATCACTATTCTTCGCTAGTCAACTACCCTCATACAACACAAGCCACAATCAGAAGTTCACATAGTCAAGTCTTCCCGAAACTTAATCATGCTAGAAACAGCATTATCATATATCTCATGACTCAAATCCAGAAATTGCAGCAACCATTAGGTTCCGAGAATATTTTCCCACCCGTGACTACCTAGAAACATAGATTTCAAGCCCCACTTTTCGTCATTTTCTCCATACAATTAAAAAGAAGATCAAACACAGTAAATCGTTATACTTCGTATAGTGATAGCAATGAAAACAAACCAGGAAAGCCAAAAATCAGTTTAAAACCTTATGTATCTTCTACAACCCAACCGAACCTGACCGGCCTTCCTCTTGAGACAAAGCATGAGCTTCCATCCAACAGGTAACGCATCTCCAAACAAATCAGCATCCACAACTTTCCTCTTATTTCTCCTACTCCCCACTCTCCGGGCAAACCCTGCAAAACCCTAAAACCTCCGCCTCCGTCGACAGCCCGTCGTTCTCCTCCTCAGCTCCTCTCCATACAGTTCCTCCACTCCCTCAGAGCCGTCAGGTCCACCACCAGTCCATTCTTGTTCACCATCATCATCTCTTCTCTATCTTTGTTCTCCATGACCTCTACTTCATTCTCATTCACATCAATATCCTGACTGTCACTGTCCCAATTCTCAGTCTCTATAGCCACTTGATTAGTTTTGTTGTCATTATTATTATCGACATTATTCTCATTCTTCCGCCGCCGACCTCGCTTCCGTTTCTTTGGAACAGCATCAATAATGCCGGTAGGTATCGCAATCGCATCGCTAACTTCAGTTCCGTCAAAACTAACCTGAACATCTAGCAATTCTTGATCCTTCACTGACGAGAAACCAAGATACTCTTGAATCGGAACCGGAACAAGATCACTATCGTCTACATTCTCGTTCTCCTTAGAATTGTCACCGAATAGAGACTTGAGAAGAGAAACGATTTGCATGTCCTCTTCGTACAGAGACTGTTCTATACTTTGGCGGGGAATGGGAGATGTGAAGTTATGATTGGAAGAAGAAGGAGCAAATTGCGAACTAGAAGAGCGAGGAGCTAGTCGGAGACGAGAGAATGTTTGTTTTCGGCTTCCCGCTGATTCATTGAAGACGGAGCGATCGATTTTAGGGGTAGACACATCGGAGTCGTTGAGAAGAGAGGAGGCGACAGAGGAGGAGGAGGAGGAGCAGAGAGAGAGTGAGAGAAGCTCTGACTGGGAAAGAAGGCGGAGATCGACAACGGGTATAGATTCTGCCCGCAGACGGTTCGTCTCTTGATCTGGCGAGGTGGTTTCCACGGTGACAGCGGCCATCACAAAGATGCGAACACCAGATCCCGGAGATAAGAGAGAGGCGTAAAATGGTATTAAAGAAGTGGATCTAGAAGAATTGGGGCTTCTCTGTGACTTTCGACGTACTTGATCACTGGATCTAATGAAATGGGTAGGACCATGTAATTGAGCTTGATCCAATATACACTTATGGGACTGGCAAAACCCGGTCAGATCTTGATGCCCTGGTTTATTGGTTCACTCGGCCTCGAGCCTCGACTAATGAGTAATGGCCCTATCCCTGGGGTCGCAGGTTGACCCGACCAAAACTAGTCAAGTCATACATTTAATCATATGCACCTACACGAGCGTCTAGTTTTATAATCAACGCATCAAGCATTCTACGATAAGTTTGTACCTAATACCAAGTTTTGATTTTAAACCTATATAACTCTTGAATAGGATCTAAGGTTTCTTTTCAAACAGACAAACTATTTAAAAGATGCATATAACGAAGTTTCTAGCACACTTTTAACATTTCTTATTAGGTAACAAATAATACAGAGGTAGGTTTGGTTATTGGTAATAGATAATGAAAATTTTTAATAAATTCTAAATAATTCTAGATTTTTATTCTTAAGAAGGGTGGGGATAAGTGGGAATTAAATATTGGGAATAAAAATAAGAGATATTATCAAACTATTCTTAACTTATTGTTAAGGTATTACTAAGTTTTTATTATTATCATAAAATTATTTTAACGGGTATAAAGTGAAATCAAATATCGAGATACCAATCTCCCCCCTTTTGATAATGACAAAACATTTAGAAATTGTTTAAGAAATGAAAACAAAGAAAAAATTGATCAAGGTTTTTGATGCCTTGTCTAGTTTGTTAGATTATCTCCCCCTTAATCAATTAATCAATTAATCCAATAATATGAAATTTAAAACAAGATAGACTCATGAAAAACAATAACTTAATCAAGTAAACAATAATTATTGCAAAGACCAATTTCAGAAGATCAATTTCAACAATTAACCAATTTAGAACACAAGTAAATTCTCCCCCTTTTTGTCATAATCAAAACAATCGGCACACTTGATTAAATCACAATCACATTAATAGAGGAACAAGCCATCAAACACAAATAGTCTTAAATAGCAATCCAATATAAATAGGAAAAGCACAAACAATAAGAAGAAAACAGTATGAAATGTCGGTCTAGGCTAAATACAAAAATCATCAATATGTTTTATAAACAAAGTATTATCAATTTTACCACGAATGTAACCATTTTGAGTTAGAAATGTACTTAACCTTTCATACCAAGCCCTAGGTACTTGTTTTAATCCATATAGTGTCTTCTTGAGCTTGTAGACATGATCCGGATATTCATGATCTTCAAAACCTGGTGATTGTTTGACATAAACCTCCTCTTGGATGTACTCATTTAGAAACGCACTTTTGACATCCATTTGATTTAATTTGATCCTCTTATGAGATGCAAATGCACATAATAATCTGATTGCCTCCAATCTAGCCACAGGTACATATGTCTCATTATAATCAAGGCTTTCTTCCTGATAAAACCCTTGAGCTACAAATCTTGACTTATTCTTGATTGCTTCATCATTCTCATCATATTTTATCCTATTTACACACATGACTCCAATAATGGTTTTGTCCTTTGGTGGAGCTACCAAATCCCATACAATATTCCTCTTGAATTGATTAAATTCTTCTTGCATAGCCAGCAGCCAATTTTCATCTTCAAGAGCCTCTTTAATATTCTTGGGTTCCACTAGTGAGATGAAAGCTGAATTGCTCATTTGTTCATAAATATTCCTCCTAGTTCTTAAACCATCATTCAAGCTGCCAATTACTTGCTCCATATGATGATTCTTTGCTTTTGCCCATGTTTTAGTGTTAGGTACATGATCTTTTTCATCTAACTTTATTTCTTCAATCTTGGATTCAATTTCTTCAACTCCATTTTCTAAATTTCCTGCATCATCATCAAAACAAACCTTTCTCGGGGATGAAATCATATCATCGAATTTAATATGAATATTTTCTTCAACACACTTAGTTCTACTATTATAGACTCTAAATGCCTTACTAGTTAGTGAATAACCAAGAAACACACCAATATCAGATTTTGAATCAAATTTTCCTAAGTTGTTCTTTCCATTATTATGAATAAAAACTTTGCAACCAAAAAGATGAAAATATGAAATATTGGGTTTCTTACCTTTCCATAACTCGTATGGTTTCTTGTTTTTGTCTCTACTTAGATGCACTCTGTTGATGACATAGCACGCAGTATTGATTGCCTTCGCCCAAAAGCTTTAGGAAGATTGTATTCATTCAGCATTGTTCTACTCATTTCTTCAAGTGAGAGATTCTTCCTTTCTACTACACAACTTTGTTGTGGTGTTCTTGATGTTGAAAAATTGTGCTCCATTCCATATTTGTCACAGCCTTTCGAATGGTTTGCAATCAAACTCACCTCCATGATCGGTTCTAATTGCAACAATTGTCAAATTCTTTTCATTTTGAACCAACCTACACGACTTAGTAAATTCGTTAAAAGCATTACTTTTATTTGCAAGAAATCTCACCCAAGTAAATATAGAAAAATCATCAATAATGACAAGAACATATAATTTACTACTTATACTAGCATGCCTAGATGGTCCAATTAAATCCATATGAACAAGTTCAAGTAACCTAGATGTACATATTTCTTTCTTTAGTTTGAAAGATTCTCTAACATGTTTGCCTTTCAAGCAAGATTCACAAAAATGGTCTTTAACAAATTTTATCTTAGGCAAACCTTTCACAATATCATTTTTAAAACGTTTAGAAATTAAGGGCAATGGTGCATCTAACTTTCTATGCCATAAAAATGCATTTTCTTCTGATGTCATCAAACACTTTTCATTAAAAGAACTATCATCATGTAAATCAACAATATATGTATTTCCATGTCTCAAACCAATGCAAGCAACATTTTCATCCTTAGTAACCATACAATGAGATGATTCAAATGTCACATTAAAATTCATATCACATAATTGAGAAACACTTAGCAAATTATGTTTCAAGTCATCAACAAGTAAAACATTGTCAATGGTAGGCAGTAAAACATTGTCAATTGTAGGCAAAGGTTCTTTACCCACTTTACCAACACCAATGACTTTACCTCTGTTGTTGTCTCCAAATGTGACAAATCCTTAATTCTTTGGTCTGATTTATGCAAATAAATTCTTGTCTCCACTCATATGCCTTGAACATCCACTATCAATGTACCATGTGCTTGATGAATTTTCATTCCTTGTTTGTATCTACAACAAAAATATTATTTCTTCTTATAGGTACCCAAGCTATTTTGGGTCCATTTTGGTTAGTCATATAAACCACATTAGGAGGTGTTGTACCTTTTACCACCCAGATTTTCTTAACATTAATACATCTCCTAATACTTTTATATGCAATTTCTATATGACCATCTTTTAAACATCTAGCACATTTAGAAACTTTTCTATCTTTAGTGAATTTAGAAATCAAGGAACAATCTCTATCAAATGGGTCATATCCTAAACCACGTTTAGAGATTGAATATATTTGTAAAGACAACATCTTTTCAAACTTTTCATTTCCATCAACAAACTTTCCAACCACATAAGAAAACTCTTTTCTAAGTCTATCAAGTTCACTAGTAAGATTTTCTTTTTCAGCAAGGCATGCAGAATGATCTTCCTTAGTGCATTCTAAATCATCAATAGTTTCATGCAAAACACTATTTTCAGCAACTAGTTATCTTATTCTCTTTCTCAATTTCTTGTTGATTTCAATAGCTTCCTCAAAATCAATTTGTAAAGCAGTAAAAGAATTTCTAAGATCTTGATCAATGATCATTACATCATCTTCATCATCACTTGTTAAGGAGCTATATGCCATAAGAGCTAAGTTGTTTTCATCATTGCTTTGATATGCTTCTTCATCATCACTCCAAGTGGCTACAAGACTAGCCTTCTTCTTTCCTTTGTCATTCTTGTCATTTTTCTGAAAAATGGAAGAACGTTTGCATTCTCTAACATGATGTCCTCTTTTTCCACATTTCCAACACTCTTCATTGCTTTTCTTTTCTTCTTAGCTTTTGGCCCTTCTTTCCATGGTGTACTTCTTTCTTTCTTCATTTCTTCCAGCACGTAATTCTTTCTTCCTATTCTTGAGTAGTCCTTTGAACTTTCTCAAGTTTCTGACATACATTGCTAGTTCTTCATCTTCTTCCTCCTCATCTAACTCTTCATCACTTTCATCAAGAGAAGAAACATTAGCTTTTAAAGCAATTGGCTTTTGTGACTTACCTCTACCTCCTCTTGATTTAAGAATGATCTTATAGTTTATGAGTGATCCCACCAAAGCTTTAAATTCCAATTGATTGAGATCTTTAGACTCCATAATAGCAGTGACTTGTGAGTCCCATTTTTCGGTAGTGAACAAAGAATCTTTTTCACCTTCTCGCTATCCGTCGTATGCTTTCCAAGGTTGCCTAATCCATTGATAATTTCTGCAAAACGATCAAACATAGTAGAAATAGACTTACCTTCCTTCATGACAAACATTTCATAGTCATGGAGAAGCATGTTGATCTTTGTCTCTCGAACTTGATTGGTTCCTTCATGAGTAATGCGTAGTCTCTCCCACATTTCTTTAGCACTAATACATGAGTTCACTCGATTTCTCTCCTCAACAGTGAGAGCACAATATATCAATTTCATAGCTTTTGCGTTGATGTAGGCTTGCTTCTAATCATTGTCGTCATATTCTAGCTCCGTTTTTACTTCACCATTTTCATTCAATAGAACATATGGACCGAAGATGATGATCTTCCAATACTCCACTCCCTCGCTTATACTATGGTATTTCATAGGATTTTTTCAAAAAGAATAGTTAGTACCATTAAACAAAGAAGGGCGATTATTAGTGTTACCTTCTTTCGCTAGATTGTTATGTGTCAAACTCAGCGTCATCCCTGAATTTTTCTGCTCTGATACCAATTGAAAACGATCTAGAAGGGGGGTTGAATAGATCTTTGAATCTTTTTCACAAAGTTCTACAAAAAAAATAGTTAATACACACAAAACAATTTAACAAATTTAAATGCAAAGAGTATGGAAGAGAGCCAAACACTGTTTTTATAGAGGTTTAGTGCTAAGACCTACGTCCTCTACTTAAACTCCCACTTAGGATTTTGGAAAAATACTTTATTACACACTGTTTAGTTCAGTGTGAACTTTTTAATACAACTTGACTTCCGGCTCAAGCTACACCAAACAACCGATTTGTCTTCCGGCACAAATCCTACCTCACAAGTGATTTTCCACCAATCACTCAACTCACAATAATAACAGTGATAAAGATGAAGTAATAATGCTCAGTACAATTGAGAATAATTTAGAACAAGCTAGGAGCAGAATGAGAGTAAATTAGGAACTATAGTTGTATGCTTTTTCTTTTGGACAAGTCTACACAATCATCTTATCTTCCATTATTTATTTGCAGACTTTAAGATGATTATAGACGTTAGAGAAGTCTACTAGTCGTTGTATATAGCCGTTGTAACATGATTTTCTTTCCATTTGTGATTGATTCGGACAGATTTTGGTCAGCTACACCTGATAGTCGACTAGTCGAGGTGTTATAGTTGACTAGTACATTATAGTCAGCTTTGTCTTTAAAGAGTAGTCAACTAGTACCAACGTTTTTCCATGCGAGTTTCATCTCCGCTCTTCGAATAGTCGAATAGTGCAATGATAGTCGACTAGTGCACCTATCCAACTGATTAATAGTCGACTTGCAACTTGTTGGTCGACTTGTTTCATGCCCCAACTGATGTATCTGATTTTATTAGTCGACTTGCCACATTATAGTCGACTAGTGCTGGATCTTGTGACAGATTTTGTATGATCTTCAATATTTATTGTTGGGGTCTCTTGCACGTTGTCTATCTCTTGATTTGTATTAATCCTTTGATTGAATATCAATCCATAAATACCTTAAATAATTTTTTAACCAATTCTATACATTTTATTATTATCAAAACATGTAAGGATTTAATTTGTCAACCACTAATGGTCTAACATAAAAGTAAGAGATATTATTAGAAGTTATTATTAAAATATAATCAAGATATTGTTTTTATCATAAAATTATTTATAACTATTTAAAATTAATAATTGTATAAAATATTTAAAATATTAATTGTTTATAAAATAAAAATATTTTAATTATTTATTTACAAAATAAAATCATATAATAACTATATATGAGTTAAAATCCTCATTATTATTTTTAAATATTTAATACTAAATATTAGCTTAACTATTAACTTTGTTTAATATCATACTAAACACATATAATAAGTAATTTCATTTTTATTCGGATTTCCACTTTCTATTTTCTTTCCCTTTTTCATTTTAAATCTTTCATTACTTGCTACTAAACAAGACCTAAAGGATTGATGACGCTTAATTTAAAAATAAAAGAAAACATATAGGAAAAGATTGATTCAAGAGTAAAATTTTAAGTTGGATGTAGAATAATAAAGATGTTAATTTCTTCACTTTATACATATAAATAACTAACGAGGTTATGAAAATTTTGAAAATAAATAAGATTAGTAAAATGTGAGTGTCAAACAAGTTGGTTGAATCTTTAATTTCAATAGGAATAAAATTTTGATAAACAACTATATTTTGAAAGATTTAAATAAATATGATAAGGAAATGTGATTATAATTTTGAAAAGAAACTATTTTAGATAAAGTGAAAACAAAATAACTTTTAAGAGATAAATTTTAGTAGGAAAAAGATTGAATTTAATCATATTAAAATTAGTAATACATCCTCTCTTTTTTTTTTTGCACATAAACAAGCTCTTACAAAAGGACCTATTGCCTTAACCCTTGTCTTCTACACCATAGATCCATCTTCTTAACAACATCCTAACCAAAGACAAAATGGACCTGAATCCACGTAACCTTCCCTCCTCCCCACCTACCTTGAACTCAAATGAGTTTCCTCCGATCACAACTAACTCTTCTTGCATAGAAAAATCATTATCATAACCATAAGACATTATTTAAAACCAGAACCAAAATACATTAAAAAAACCTTTACTGTAGAACTTAGACACATAAAGCTGCAATACTCTCCAGCTTCGAAATCCTGAGAACATGAAGTGGTAACCCCACCAATAGAAGTATTGAGAGCTCGAGCTGCAAGATGGAACACAATAGTGATAGGTTATTTTATGGATAAAAGAGTTCCCTTCCCTACTATAAGGGCATGGGCCTTTTCAAATTAGAGACAACTTGTTCTCAATAAAGTGCTATGGAATGATAAAGACATTTTCTTCTTCAGTTTCACTAATTAGAAAGCTGCTTTAAAGGTAATTGAAGCTTGTCCATAACATATTTACAACAATCCTATCTTCTTGCAAAAAAAGGAGGCTTGGAATAATACTGGATGAAATTCGAACTTTTAGTGGACCTATATGGATGTGTATTCATAGAGTACTGCTTGAATATTGGACTACAGAATGGCTAAATTATCTAGTTAGTTTTGTAGGCAAACCCATTTGTCTAAACCAGGCGACTGCAGAAATTAAAAGAACCAATTATGCAAGTGTGTGTGGTTGAGGCAATGAGAGATCATCTTGCAGAGATCCCAATAATGAGACTCAATGAAGACATGGAATTAGTTGAAGATATTGTGAAGGCATCATATTCCTAGAAACCCAAAACATAATTTAAAAAGCTTGGAAACTCAAAATGAGAGCCATCAAAACTAGAGAATACAAAGAATTTACTACTAGATTGTTTCAGGAAAATGTGGAGAATATATCCGGAGAGAAGGAAAAAAGGAGAGAACACCAAGAATAAATCATCCCTGGACATAGTTCATAATTAGGAAAAGGGTAAGGAGAATAGGAAAAGTACTAAAGGAAAAGAGAAAGTGCAGAATATGGGGGATTAAATATCTTACAATATAGGTAGTATGGAGGAAATGAACACAAAGAATAAGGAGGAAGATTTTGCAACGTCTAACAAAAAGAAATCTAGAAAGAAGAAAGAAAAAATCTTCTTCTGATATGGAAACATGATTATAGCACCATGGAATATCAGGGGACTTAATTCCCATGCAAAACAGCTTAATATCAAGGAAATTATTTAGGATTTCAAGCTAGATATTATTGTTCTTATGGAAATAAGGATCCCTAAGGATAAATGCTTCATCCTTCATAGTTTGCCTACTAAGGGGGGGATAATAGATAACTTTGGCGTCCATTATAATAGACGAATCCTAATCATATTCAATAAGGACAAAATGGAAGTTAGGAGGTTGAAAACAACGATCAATACATACATACAAAAGTGAGATGTATGATGATGGGGAAGGAATGCATGGTTGACTTTTGTCTATGGTTTCAATCATATGTTCCAAAGGAAAATGTGTTTGAATAAAATAAGAGCTATAGTAACTAATCAAAGCCCCTGGTTATTGCTTGATGATTTCAATACAATCCTAAATCATAAGGAAGCAGAGGGAAACATTAGCAATATTAATTATAATCATGCCTTCAGGAGGTGTGCAGACAATATTGAGTTCCATGATCTCTCCAAAGGTGGTAACTTTTTTACTTGGACGAATAAACAGAGGAATCAGTTGTTGATTAGAAAGAATTTGGATAGATCCATAATCAACATAGAACGACTCGATAAATGCCCAAACTCCTATGCTTCATAACCTAATCCAAGATCTTCATATCACACTCCAATTAAAGTCCATACAGTAGATCAAACAAAGGGACAAAAATCCTTATTTAGATTCAACAATTTCTTGGCAGATGTGGTTGGTTTTGAAGAGGAGATCAAAAAAAGGAGTAAAAAGGAAATGTGGGTCATTAAGCAATTCATTTGTTCAAGGAAGACACAAAAGATTAAAGGGAGCTTAAAGGCTTATTCAGAGAAAAATAGGAAACACTAAGCAAGCACAACTTTATAGAGATCGAATAGATGAAACACTCTAGGAGTAGTAGATTCAATCTTTGTCTAGATATTCTCAATGTCTCCCCATTGAACATTAAATCATGAAACAATGAGCTGGGCAAGATTGATGGTGATAAAAATACACCCTATCTTCATAAGAAGGTTATCTCTAGGAAGATTTATAACAAAATAATCTCTTTAAAAAGATGGGGTATACACTAATAACAAGGCAGAAATTAAAGAAGAGGTGGAAAACTTCTTCAAAGAGACATTTGGCACCCTTTCTAAGGCAAAATCCACAAAACATTGTATAAGGGAAGTAATCCAAGACCAACTCACAAAAGAGGCAAACAATGAACTAGCCAAACCAATTACTAAGAAGGAGGTTGAGGGATTAAACCTGATAAAGCTTTAGGGATCGATGGCATAAATGTGTTCTTTTACCAAAAAACATAGAGATAGACAGGGAACATGGTGTATGAGACAATAGAGGAATTTTTCAATAATGGACAACTACTATTAAAACTCAACAAAACTCTACTATGCCTAAAACCAAAAGGGAAAAAGCAAGAAAAAGTTAATGATCTTCGGCCAATATCATGCTGCAATACATTATCTAAGTTAACAGCAAAGGTCCTTTCAGAGAGAATGAATAAGGTGTTTACTAAACACATAGGATTGCAACAACGTGCATTCATTCCTAAAAGGTTAATTGAGGAAAATTTATTATTAGTCCAGGAGTTGTTGAGAAATTATTCAAAGAAGAGAGAGAAAAGGAACTGTACAATCAAGATAGATTTCAGAAAAGCATATGATTCCTTATATTGGAGCTTTATTCTTAATTTCCTGAAAGCATACAATTTCCCTGCAATCTTTATAAGGTGGATAGAACTATGTATAGGCAGAGTCTCTTAAAATGTATTAATCAATGGAGAAACTTCTAACAAGAATAAGGGGGCAAGAGGACTAAGACAATGGGCCCCATATCCCCCTTCTTTTTCCCATAGCAATGAAGTTTTTGAATATACTACTAGTAAGGGTGATAGAAAGGAACTCCCGTTTTAAATTCCACTCACAAGACAAGTGGAATCCTAAACCTTAACTTTGTAGATGATTTACTTCTTTTATCT
Source organism: Erythroxylum novogranatense (assembly GCA_029891385.1). Taxonomy (NCBI): domain Eukaryota; kingdom Viridiplantae; phylum Streptophyta; class Magnoliopsida; order Malpighiales; family Erythroxylaceae; genus Erythroxylum; species Erythroxylum novogranatense. The sequence goes on along the minus strand of JAIWQS010000162.1, from coordinate 17,276 downwards.
AAGGCTGACCATCACTCCATAACTTCATTCATTATAGCTCTAAGAATGTTCACAAATGTATCGACACTTTAAGTAAACAACTAGAAAAGTGGAATAAACTTGTTTTTTTTAATGCACTATAATATACTCAGTGGTTCTCTAATATAATAGGTATAAAGGTATTGTAACTACCTTTTACATATCTTTGAATACCAGTAAATTTCATATAGATATTTAGACTTCAAACCACTTGAGGAGAAGGTTAAAAGAAGAATTCAAAACTGGAGTACTAAATGGCTCAAAATGGTAGGACGTCTACAATGGATTGAGTTCGTCATTTCTTCAATCAATATTTACTAGGCCTCACATTTGGTATTACTAAGTATGGTAATAAAAGCAAATAACAATATCCTAACCAATTTCTTGTGGAATGGGAATCAAAATGGGCAAGGTAGGACCAAAGCAAACATGAAGTGGATAGAGATCTATAAGCCTAGAAAATAGGGATGACTAGTCCTTATATTGATTCAGGTAGTTAATCGCCCAATGTTAGCAAGAAGATTCTATAGGCTAATCAAAAAGGAGAATTCCTTATGGGTGAGATGGGTATGGAGAGAACACATAAATAAGGATAGCATCTTGAACATTAAAATTCCTAAAAGGGGTTTATCTACCCTTAGGAAGATACTTAAGACAAGGGAATTGATCAAACCTCGCATAAGACATAGGGTAGGGAATGGCAAAGATACAAGTTTCTAGTGTGACAAATGGATAGAGATAGAAATCTTACATGAACAATCATAACTTCAAGGGCTGAAACAACATCTTTCGAAGGAATACACTGTTCAACAAGGACTAAGCAACAAGGAGATTAAGAGTGTTGACTTCAGGCATTCTAGTAAAAACTCTCTTACTTAACACCAATCTTTCATATGAGAAAGATATAGAAATATGGTTGAGGACTAAAAATGGTCTATTCACTAATAAAACAACGAGGAACATGTTCTAGGGCATGAAGGATAGGGTGAGTGTAACATTCCGTTTCTATAATAAGGGTTAGAACCCTAGATTTTTGTAATTGAGAAAATAGAAATAAGAGATTAGAAAAATGCAATTCATGCTCATGTATAATGTTAGCATACACACATGTGAATTTGATTATTGCACACATTACAATGAATTATTCATGCACTCATTTGACTTTTTCCTAGTATAAATGACTATTTTAATGCAATTATAATGTGAATTATGGATGATATATCTAAAAAATTAAGTTGGAGTCTATAAGTAGTGAATTAAAATTTTTGGTGAAATATGACAAATTTTCCAAATTTTAAAGGTATTTTTGGACTAGAAAAATGTCAAGCAGAAGAACAATTGATAAATGAAAGTAGAAATAAGAATCAAATGGCAGTGAAAATTTTTATAAATGACAAAGGAATTTATTAATAAGTGTCATTGAAAATTGGGTTGAAATTTGGAGACAAATCGACTAGCTTATTAAAAGACCAAAATAGGACCATAGGAAAGTGACAAGTGTCACCACCACTCACCACTTACTATTCTTTTACCTAAATTAAATACCATATTGTGTTCTTTCACGTGTTATTTACGACACTTGCTTCTTTTCTTCATTTTGTTTATTTGCTCTCATCTTCTCATTCTTCTCTCCATCTACGAAACTCTTACTACCTTCATCATGTTGATTTTTGTCCAATTCTTTCACTTTGTTTCTTCAAGATTCGTTGTTTTCTCCATCTTATTACTAAAAGACCTAACCCTTCTACCTTGAATGATGATGATAATCGTGTATGTTGGAGAAGTTAGGGTTAAGTGTGATTTGAAGACATTGAAACTAAACAAGTAAGTATAAGCATTACTCTTGTTGATTTATTGAATGAAGCACATATGATAATAGTTGGTGATAAAATTATCATGAAGAAATGAATGTGTCTATATCTTGTTTTTCTTTGATTTATGAATAATAATGTATGATGTGGTATTGAGATGATTTAGAGTTAGAATGAATCCTAAAATATGTATAAAAAGAGTGCAGAAAATTATTGGAGAAAAGATATGCGTATGCTTTGTTTTTGTTATTGTTTACGTGAATCTCATTGGGTGATTTAGGAATGAACTAAAATGAGTTTAAAGAAAAGGAAAAGGTGTAAGGTGAAATCGCAATATAGAGAGGATTAAAATGATAAGTTTAAGATGAAGTGAAGGTGTTGATAGAGAGGAAGAGAATGTAGAAAAATGAAAATCAGAGAAAACAAGATGAAGATGCTTGAGTGATAGGTTCTGTTTTTAATGTTTATGAACAATCATAGATTTTGATTTGTTTGTAATCAAGTTACACTGAAATGGAGGTAGGAATGAAGAGGAAATAGGGAGGACATAAGTTAAAAATGGTAGATTAAGCAAATGAGAGGAAGGAGAGAGAACAAACCTGTAGTTTGTGAATTTGGAGAGGAAACTAGGTAGTGCACGATCTTAACAAAGTGGAAAAATGAGGCAGTGCACGATTGTGCACAAGCACAAACGTGACATTGGTGACACATCTTACAATGCATGATCATGACATTGCACTAGCACAATCATGACAATGAAGGCGTACTGATAGTTGACAGTTTCAAACATCCTTCGTTCTTTTGGTTATAAATTCTTCTCCTGACCTCCAAATGACGTGAAATTTGAACCAAAAAACTCCTCACATATTGTTATGACCATCTGAATTCAATAGGAAAAGATTGATTGCAACATCCAACTACCATAAGGTATATACCCAAATACCCATGAACATTCAAGTACATATCCTATGATAATGGTAGGTTAGAAGAAAACAAATCTAACTTCATATGGCATCAACTAATATATTTAAAAGTCATCAAATTTTAAAAAACAATTCATTGCATTCATTCACAAAGCTTACAATGTTATCCCTTAAACAAATATTTACAAAAAACTCATACAATTTCCATCAAGAACTACAAAATAAAATCTATAACTCTTCTGATGTCAACTGATAAATCTCTGAGCCATGACTTAATTCAAAAGGTTCCTTTAGTCTAGTTTAAGGATCTAGGTCTCTTATCTCATACCTAAAAAGTCATGTTGCAATTTTTATGAGTTTTGTGAACTCAATGAGTGAACCATCATTGATGATATCACTCAGGTCAATCATACAAGATCACATAATTCACACATAATCATTCAGATCCTGTATAATCCAAATGCATACATTACCATGGCAAATCATGATATCATTGTGATTCAAAACTTAAATATATCAATATAGATGCATATGAGACTCCATATTTCATTATCATTATTGTGACCAAGTGCCTTTCACATACAAATACAAATACTGGCCCATTAGGCTCAATCAAAAACATATATCACGGAACAAAGCTCTACATGCAGATAGAAATCACGGAGCAAAGCTCTACGTGCAGAAAATCAAGCTCAAAGCTCTATCAAACTGACTACTCTAGTCACAACGCCTTTATTTGAACATGCATTTTATGAAATACATAAATTATAGAATTTACTGTGTATAACAATCATAAATGATGCACAATCAAAATCCTATAATCATCGAACCTAAGTTCGATATTCAACTTTCAATGAGAATTCAAATATCATACAGAGTTTTGCAACAAGTCATAACACTTCCAATGCATACCCAAATATTGAACTCCTCGGACAATTAATTTCTGGAATTTAAAACACAATCAATACATATCAAATTCAATTACTTATTCTCATTCACATACCAGTAGCACTTCCAATGATATTAACATGCATCGAATGCCTCGGACAATTATTGTTTGGAATTCAGTACACATTCATCAATATCAAATTCAATTCAGTAATAAACAAAACAAATCAAGCTGAGGTCATCTTAAGTTACTCATAGTAAACTCCAATTTGTTATTGCATGGATAGTCTGACAATGTCTGACTGACATCCATTGTGCTCCTCTATATCATTCAAAACACATTCTCATATATCAAAATTTTGCACAAATATATAAGTATTTCTTTATGCACATAAATATATAGACAATATGCACAATGCATGCTCAATGACAATTCCTGGTATCTTATCGAGATTTTGTCACCATATCATTCAGGTAGCAAAACCCTCATTAATATAATTTGTACTTAGGGTTTGGACCATAATAAACAATGTGATACTGATTTCATAACCCAATTGATCATTTCAGACTGTTTTCTTATAATATGCTTTTGGGTCAACTTTACATAATTATTCTAATAAGGTAAATGACAAAATTAGGCAACACTTCCTTCTGGAAAGTTGTTCTCCAATGTTTTAAGTTCTAATGATACTAAGATCATTCAATTTGGTTTATTATTCTATGATTTATGCTCAAAATACCACAAACTATGTACAATTGAAATTTTGGCTAATGCATGATCATGCATTTACGTTGTACATGTTAGAGTAGTGCCCTAAAGGCAATCCCCTTTAGCGCATTTTGTTCATAGTCATGTACAGACTTTATGAATAAATAAAGCAAGGCATATTTCATTTATTTGATGTTCATTTTATTATGAAATGATAGTGATCTTTAATCAAATTGATGAAGTCCTTGATACATGACATAGCATGAAGGAAATTATGATGCGATCATACTACCGAGATTCCTATCACGTGCAATTATGTCAAGATTCTAAATTCTCCTAGTCATAGGATTAATGAGACCGACATCGTTAATCCGGATAGATTAAGATACGTCAAACTCCTTGATTGGATCAAGCGGTGGATCTCGTAAAACCGTAAATATTGAGATATTTGGATTTGACATGTGGATGCTTACTAGTGGTAGTAAGTACATTGATGACTGCGCTATGAGATCATCACATGGATGTCCTATACAAATGTCGTTGATAATCTCATCATAAGAATGGTGCAAGTATCCTTAGACTCGAGGTACTCAAGGATATCTTAGTATCGATTCGCATTTTGACTCCATTCCTTGTTACCTTCGAGGTCGCCATAGGATGGTGATTGGGCATACTTGAGGTATTCAAGGTAATTGAGTAGCCAATAGAGATTCACCACTTCATATAGCAGAAGAGATACCCATAGCCTCTTATCGTGATCATTACTAAGTCTCTGCGCCGAGCTTACATATGTCATGAAGATGGTCTTCATGGACATATAAAGTAATGAGTCATAGGACGAGAACTGATTACACTGGACTAGATTTGATCCGATCGGTCTAGTAAGAGTTGACACATTGCCCATACTCAAACCAAGTGGGGTATAGCATGGTGAAAGGACGAATTGCACAAGAATTGTCTATGAAGGGCTCGTGATATGGTTTCATTAGTCAAACCAATTACTTTCCGGTCAATTGGGGTCATGATGTGTTTCTAGATACCGCCATGACTTGCTCAGATTAAGTGTTAATCTAAGTGGCCAACATAACCGGAACCTAATGAGTCACACGCATAAGAGTGACTCGGAGAATCAGAAATAGTTTGACGAGATCCGATATCTGGAGAGCAATAGGATTAAATGGATCCCGATGAGATTGGGATATGTCCCATGAGATCGCGACATCGACATTGCTGAAAATCGCTTCGGTGATTTTTGCCTGGCGGTTCTAGGCAAGAGATTTAGGACCGACCTCAGATTGATTTATACCTCTTATAATATATATATATATATATATATATATATATATATATATATATATATATATATATATATATATATGCATTTCGTGGAACCAAAATGGAAGGAGAAGATGTAAGTTTGAAAAGTCAAACTTCATCTTTATTTAGCATTTTAAGGCATTTTTATGCCTCCTACGTGGGTAGCCTCTCCACCAAGCCTTTCTATGTATTTTAATTAGTTAAAACACATATAAGAAGGAATGGAAAGGAAGCTTGCACGGTGATGAAGAGAGAAGAGTCGAAATTGCTTAAAGAGTTAAGCTTTGGAATTTGACTTTCACCTTCTTCCTCTCATCCTCTCAAGATTGCTTCTACTTCTCCAAGGCTCCACCAAGATCATTTCATTTGCTCTCCAAGGCTAAGGTAAGAGCTAGCACTCTTTTCTTTAGTCTAGCTATTCCCGAGTCAAAAGAGTTTGTCCTGTTAGGTTTTCCCACCTCTGCAGAGATACTGCTAGAGACGGTCTCCTTTGGTCGTTATGGTTTGATTGTTTGTACTTACACATGGATCCTGGCTTTGGAATGTCCCGGACTCAAAATTTTAAATTCGCACTGTGGGCATGTGATGCCTACCCCGGGATTTTCCTACAGTGGTATCAGAGCCACTTGTGTTGTATAAACAATAAAAGATAACTAGGTCGGAGTTCCTTAGTGAATTGAGCTGCTGATGCATGTTATTTGTGTGAATTTCGAATCAGTATAGAGATGCATGTTTTCGAAATTTCTTGCTCAGAATTGTTCATAACATGTTATAGAATATGTCTGTGAAAGATGAGAATTTATCAATTTGATTTGATATGTTTTGCTATTTAATTCTCTCAAGTTTCGGATGCTGTCTTGTTGAACGCTTCTGAAACAGGTATGCTTGTAAATTGAGAAGAAATTTAGAAAATTTTTTTCGATTGGTTTTCACCGACATGTCCCTAAGATGCTTGTGAATGTCTCTGTGGCTGGAAAAATGTTTTCAAGGTGATTTACCATTTATTTCCGAATTTCTTGTGTGCTGATGGGAATGTTTGTGTTGGAGAACACAGATTCTGTTTCGGCTAGATTGCTGAGGTTCAATGAGTTTTTGTGGGAATAAATCCTGGAAAAATTCATGGAGCATGTTGGGGACATGTTTTAACCTCTGTAATTTTCTCAGTATTTATTGAAAGTGTTTCAATGGTCATTTTGAGCAAAATGTTGAGCTTAGCAGTTTTGTGAAAGTTGCTGGGTCTATTTTGTTTGGAATGATTGGTTGTGTTATTTTCTATTCCAATGCCATGAATCATTTTTATAGTGATTAAAAATGTGTTATATTGATGTGGCATGCATTCCAAGTTGAGATTCTTGAATTTAGGTTTCCAATAATTTTTGGATATCGAATAGGTCACTTTAGCGCCTCGTTAGCTTATTCCGTTATCTTGTTATTTTGGCCGCCGTAATTTTTTGTGACAAGTGCCGGAGTAATCTTGATAATGTGTAGCCTACCTAGAGATACTTAGCATGATTATTTGGTGTCCTTGAGTTATTTGGAAATCTAGTGATTAATGGTGGATTAATCGATTTCAAGGTTTTCATATATAGTTGACTATATGGCATGCATGAGTTGATGAAAATGTTTCATTAGCACATTAATATAAAGGTTTATATACTTGTTATATTGGTGTTGTGAATTGGAAATGCCTGGATTGAGAATTAGTCGATTAGATAGCAATTCCAATGCATTAATGAACAAGTCGACTTATATGTTCATAAGTCGACTTGTTTGCGCATCAGACTAATAAGTCGACTCACACAATGGTACAAGTCGACTTGTTCGCGTATTGCACAAGTCGACTTACACATGCATAAGTCGACTTATATAGAGCCATAAGTCGACTTATACATATACAAGTCGACTTATATCATGCCTCGTGGGATGATGGATGATTTTCAGATAAATTCAATGTGATTGATGCAATGCCTTAAATCGCACCATATAGTCATGGTGACTATGATCCTTGGATGAGATTAATTAGATGAGACCTAAAATCCCTCAACTTAAAATATGAAAACTAACGCCTTCCATTAATATGGTAAGAACCGAGTTCTTATAGGTTGGGTTGTTGAGCTAACCTCAAGCTCACTCTATACTGAATATGTTCAAACCATGAAAATATGATTTTCGGATTAATGGGTCGGTTTTCCTAGAAGCGTTGATTTGTCGAGCTAACCTCGCGTCAACGTGACAGAGGCGGTTGGTAGTGTACATCGATGTACGCGCATCAAGTGTTGATAACCCAATGTATGTGCATACATCAACCGCTGATAAGACCGATCGATAGTCAGGTTCTAAGATGTAATTGGTATGTCCGATACCTCCCGAGACATAAGATGGCTTGTTGAGCTAACCTCAAGGTCATTCTTAATGTCGGTCATCGATGTTGCAATTGGTATGACCGATACCACCGATTGACCTAAGAAGTGGCTTGTTGGGCAAACCCAAGGTCATTCTTAGTAATGTCTGATATCGACCCACCAGTCAATGTGCCATTTTGTTTCTTGATTCATGATGAGGGTTATGGATTCTATTGAAACTAGTGGGAGCCATATGTATGTCATTTAAGTCCTTATGATCATACATTTAATTCTATTCTAACTTTATTTCTCTCTACTTTTAGGTTGATTGAAGATGTCGACTAGTGTGAATCTTCGCCACTAATGGATGCAAACAAATTAATCGGACCAAATTTTCGATTGGTCATGAATCGAGAATTGTTCTCGATCCGAGGATCTAGGATACATCCTTGATTTTTCGCCTCGGATCCACTTCTCAAGGAGCTCGATGATGATCGAAGGCATATCGTAGCATCTAAAAGATGTGATATAGCCACCGCATTATGCTTGATCGATGTCACCGAGTGCGCAAGCAAAGACGAGTCTATGGATGCTCACACGATAGTGTTTCATCTTAGAGTTGTTTGATGAGCAAGCACGGTCCGAACGGTTCGAGACCTCAAGATTGCTCTTACAACGAAGATGACTCGGTTCATCTCGCAGGCAATATGCATCAAGATGAATGGCTATATTGAGAGGTTGGCCGCCTTAGGTTTTGTGATGGATTCGAAGTTAAGTATAGACTTAATTTTGTTGGTTTGTCGATAGTTATTCACAGCTTGTGTTGAACTATCGAATGAACCAAATATCCACCACAATTCCCGAGTGATCAATCCGCCAAGACAAAGAGTAATGTTCGTTGCAAGATAGCAAGGGTTGTTATTGGTGGATTCTTCTTCCTCCGGTTCCAAGAAGAGGAAAGAAGAAGAAAAGGCTCAAGCCGAAAGGAAGTGCAAATAAAGGCAAGAAGAAGACCAAAGAGATCGCACTAAAAGGTACCGCTTCCATCATGTAAGAATGGTCATTGGAGGCGAATCGCAAAATCTATCTCGAAGAATCGAAGCGTAAGAAGGCATCGATGCCTCGACTCTTCGTATGTTTGTCATCGAGGTTAATATCTGCTTCGATTATAACATATGGGTATTAGATACCGGTTGGGCTCACACATATGCAATGATACGCAGGCCTCGTGACAAGAGGGCAACTCATAAAGGAGAAATGGACTCGCGTGTTGGCAATGGAGCAAGAGTTGCTGATTAGCCGTAGGGACTTATGTTTTGACACTCCCAGCCGGGCTTCAGACTTAACTTGATGATTGTTATTTTGTACCGTGTTAACAAAGAACATATGTCTGCTTTCTTGTTTAAATAGAGCTGGTTTCCATTTGTCTTTTGGTAACAATGGTTGTTCTATTAGTTCAAATGGAATGCTTTATGGTATCGGTACATTATGCAATGGAATTTACATATTAGATATGTCACATCCGGTTATGAATGTCAATGACGCTAAAAGACATAAAAGAGATAATTTAAAATCAACTTACTTACGGCATTGTCGCCGCCATATAAATGAGAGACGATCGCTAAGCTCCACAAGAATGGAAGTTTAGGTCATTCGATTATGAATCATATGACACGTGAATCTTGTTTATTAGGCAAGATGACTAAGTTACCTTTAAGGGAAAGGGTGAACGAGCGACGGATTATTAGACCTAATACATTCAGATGTACGTGGTCCGATGTCCATCCATGCCGTAAGTGGTCATACATTTCATTACCTTTATCGATGATTATTCTCGATATGGGTACCAGATTCGATGAGATACAAATCTGCCGCTTGAAAAGTTCAAACAATTCAGAAATGAAGTAGAAAACAACTTGGTAAAAGTATCAAACATTACGATCCGATCGTGGTGGTGAATACTTAGACCAAGAGTTTTGGATTATCTCATAGATAATGGATTTTATCTCGTGGACTCTCCTTACACACCACAAAGATAATGGTGTGGCAGAAAGGAGAAATCGAACCTTGTTGGACATGGTACGATCTATGATGGGCTTTCAGACAGCTACCAAAATCCTTTGGGGATATGCACTGAGACAACCGCTTACTTGTTAAATGTAGTTCCATCAAAGACGCTTGATGTTACTCCATATGAGATGTGGACTAACAAGAAACCTTATCTTTCTTATTTGAAAGTATGGGGTTGTCTCGCTGATGTGAAGCGGACACAAATGATAAGCTTCAAGCAAAATCGACAAGTGTTTGTTCGTAGATATCCTAAAGAAACAAGAGGATATCAATTCTACTCACGAGGAACAAAAGGTGTTTGTTTCGATGCATGCTGTCTTTTTAGAGAAAGAGTTTCTTTTAAAGAGACAATGGGAGCAAAGTTGAACTCAAGAAGTTCAAGATGCTCTGACAGACGCGATCAATCGCTTAAACTCAAATCAGAACTCATACGATGAGGTAACAGTCAACCTTCTACTATTACACGAAAGAGTTACTCATACAGATGAGGTAATAGCTTCCGACTTTTATGTGGATACCGTTAGAGACGGTCTCCTTTGGTCGTTATGGTTTGATTGTTTGTACTACACATGGATCCCGGCTTTCGGAATGTCCCGGACTCAAAATTTTAAATTCAGACCGTGAGCATGTGATGCCTACCCGGATTTTCCTACAAGACACCTCATATCTCTCAATTCCAACATCCAAAATTACAAATTTTATACCAATAAAATCTACGAGAATAAGCTACAACTTTGGTGAAGACACCTCGCCTAATTCGCCTATATCAATACAAAGGTATTCAATAACCACTAGATATGATTTTTATCCCCGTAATGCTACAACCTAAGCTAAGACTCGCCATACCAATTTTGAAAGTTTTAGTGACAAAATTAAAATTCTACTTCTTCAAAAAGTTGTAGACTTATGTCTCTAGTTTAATCAATTAAGAATCAACTCATTTGGAAATCTACAGATCAAGTTATAATCAGAATACCGAAGCATGTTCATGAGAATTTTTCAATTCATAACATTCCAGCAGACTTCTACACTTTCATCCTATCAATCATTTTCAAATTAATTTAGATAACTCTAAATTTTTATGAATAGAAAGAAAAATGTCTTAGGAATCTATTGGTTCGAGTTTGAAGTCATTTAGAGTTCGGATGGAAAAGTTATAGCCAAAAGACTCAAGTCGCTCGTAAAAATACTCTTAATTCATATACTCATACACGTAACCATCACCTTTTCTCTCTAAGATTTATAAAACGCAGCTTCTTCTTCTTCTTCTTCTCAACCCAGTTTTTTTTCTCATTCCTTTCCAACTTAATCACTTCTAAATCATCTACTATGCTTTTCTATACTTATCAGTAACTTCCAAACAATTCGTATAATCCTAAACTTCAAACATCACAAATTCAACCTCATTTTCACTTTCTTACACTACTATAATTTTCCAACTCTCATACTATCATCGATACACAACTCTTTTCCAATTCTCATACTATCATCGATACACAACTCTTTATGTTCTTTGACACATTTCACTTCATTAATTCCTATTATAGTTTAAAAACATCCATAATATATCAAAATATAGCATTTCACACTAGCACCAAAAATAGAGCATATTCAGTTAAACAATAATTCCAGCACTTCTTATTTTTCTCGACTTATTCATTTACAATAAAAGTCTTATTTCAGTAGAAAATCCCTGTGTGCATCATATACACACTGCAAGTGAAAACAAAATTTTATTTCGGACCTTCCCGAAAGCTAGGATCCATGTGTCTATATAACAATGTTAAACAATAACGACCAAAGGAGACCGTCTCTAATGGTATCCACACAGAGGTCGGAGAACCTAACCGGGGCAAACCCTTTGACCCGGAAATAGCTAGAATAAAGTGAAGACTGCTAGATCTTACCTTATTCTTGGAGAGCTAGGAGAAGACGATGAAGGAGAAGGCTTGGAGAGGAGATGAAGCTTCAAAATTATGAAGAAGAGAGCTTAGTCTTTGATTTTAAAACCCTTTTTATAAAACCAACGATCATCACACTTCCTTTAGCATTTTTGTCTTTTTCATTTAAAGGCATTAAATGCTACTTTTGACTAGGCAAAAGAAGCTTCTCCTCCTTCCTTCTCATCCTTCCACGTTGATGATATATATATATAATTACTTAATTAATTAATAAGATATATATATATATATATATATATATATATATATATATGTCAAGTGGTCCAATACACACTGGGTCGGTCCCACCGTCCCTAGATGGAAAAACATCAAGACCTGTTTCAAAGAATATCGATGTCGCGATCTCATCTAACATATCTCGATCTCATCGATCCATTTAATCCTATTGCTTCCATATATCGGATCTCATTCAAAACTATTTTACTAATTCTCCAATCACTCTTATGCGTAGGACCAATTAGTTCCCTGTTATGTTGACCACTTAGATTAACACTTAACTGAAAGCAAGTCACGAAGCGGTATCTAGCAACACATCATCACCCCCAATCGACCGGAAAGTCATTGGTTTGACGAATGAACCTATGTTCATCACGAACCATATCACGAACCTTCCATGACAATTATCGTAATTCGCCCTTTCACCATGCTATACCCCACTTGGTTATGAGTACGGGCAAAGTGTCAACTTACTAGATCGACCACGCCAAATCTAGTCCAAGTGATATCGCTTCGTCCGGGACTCATTACTTTATATGTCAATGAAGACATTCTTCATGACATACGATTCTACCAGATTTCAAGTAATGACCCCGACAAGAGGCCATGGGTATCATCTTCGCTATCACAAAAGTGGTGAATCCTCTATTGGCTACTCAATTACCTTCAATAACTCTGCCGCACTCCAAGCATCACCCTACTTAACGACTCCGTAAGGCAACAAGGAATGGAGTTAGTACGTAATCAAGATTCAAGATATCCTCGAGTACCTCAAGTCTAAGGATACTTGCATCATTGCTATGATGAGATTATCACCGATATTGAATCAGACGCCCACGTGATGATCTCATAAGAGTCATCCAATGTACTTACTACCTCTAGTAAGCATTCACATCTCAACCATAAATATCTCATATTTATAGTTTATGAGATCCACCGCCGATCAAATCAAGGAGCTTGACATGTGCTAATCTTTCCAGATTAACGATGTCCAGCCAAGAATCCTATGACTAGGATAATTTAGATATCGATATAATTGCACATGATAGAATCTCGTAGTATGATCATATCATAATTTCCTTCATGTTATGTCATATATCATGGACTTCATTAATTTGTTTATAGATCAATGTCAATTTATAAATGATGAACACCAAATTAATGAAATATGTCTTTATTTATTTATTCATAAAGTATGTACATAACTTTGTATTAAATGCGCTAAAGCGTATTGCCTTTAGGGCACTACTCTAACAAAATTCCACTGACCTAAAGCCAATCGCTTTGATATCTAACACCATAAAGTAGTACATGAGAATCAAAGCTCTTCCGTGATAATGGCTTCACAACGATCAGAATATTTTGCTCTGGGAATTCTCTATCTCGACATCACCGATCAATGATCTCCTAATCGATGATATCTGCAGAGTAATGGTTTGGATTGTTCATGAGACCTTGATTCTTCGCTCACAAGAATAGCCCCATTGTTGTCACAATATAATCAGATAGCCCATCACAAATAGGAACCACACCAAGTTCAAGAATGAACTTTTGATCCAAATCGCTTTCATTGCTGCCTCAAACGCATAATGTACTCATTTAGGTTGTCAATCGACATTGTTTCTTATTTGAACTCTTCCAACCGACCGCCTTTGTTCAAGTGAATATATAACCTGATTGGGATTTGGAATCATCCTTATCGATTAAAACTAAGATCAGATGCCCACTCACCGAGATTTCCATCTCCATATACCAAGAAAACATCCTTAGTCCTTCGCAAGATTGAGGATATTCTCGACACCACCCAGAGATCCTCACCAGATCCGATTGGTATCCGCCAGAACACTTGTAGAGCATATGATACATCGTCTCGTACATAAGATTGCAGACATGATAGATCCCATCGCAGATGCATACGGATCATATTTATGCGCATCCTCTCATCTTCGTCTTAGACAAATAGATTTCGAGAGTATTATCCCACGAAAGTGATGGAAGGTACCCTCTCTCGACTATTACATGCTAAACCTCTTTAGCATCTTGTCTATGTGACGCTGATCAGTGAAAGCACCAAGCAATCTTTTGATCTATCTCTATAAATCTTTATCCCAAGGATATAAGTTGCTTCACCGCGTCTTTCATGGCAAATTGTTTGACAACCAAATCTTCACAGATCAGAAGAGAGACATCGCTTCCTAGTAATAATATGTCATCTACATATAACACAAGGAATACGATTGCAAATCCCACTAACCTTCTTATACACAAAGTGTTCATCCAATTTTGTGAGAAACCAAACTCTTTGATTACCTCATCAAACGGATATTCCAACTCCTCGATGCTTGTTTCAACCATAGATGGATTTCTTGCATACCTTTTCGCCATCATAGAGATGAAGCCCTGTGTCAGGTCATATACACATCCTCGCTAGATTTCGCTAGAAAGCCGCTTCACATCCATTTTCATATCTCATAATCATAATGAGTGACAATGGCTAGAGTATCCTAATAGATTTAAGCATTGCATCGGGTCAAGGTCTCGCCATAGTCAATTCCTCGATTTAAAACCTTTAGCCACAAGCCTTGCTTTATAGGTAATCACATTACCATCCATGTCGGTTTTCTTTTGAAACCCATTTACACCCTATGGGTTTTATTCCTTCTAGTGCCTCAACCAAAGTCCATACTTGGTTTTTATACATGGAATCCATTTCACCTTTCATGGCACAAAGCCATTTCGCACTCAACTCTTCGTAACCTCTTCATAGTGGTAGGCTCATTATCTTCTATGAGCAATACGTTATTCTGCTCACTCACGAAAAATCATATCTCTCGGAATGAGCGATCCTACGTGACCTTTTAATTTCGTGTGTGTTGTAGAAGGTCGAATCACTTCATCTCAGATGAGTCACAGCCAAGTTCAGTGCTGATCCATCGCTCTGTTCGAGCATCTTCAACTTCTTCGTTCAATTTTGCTCCCACCGCCTTCAGAAAAGAAACTCTTCTCTAAAGACAAAGATGCTTAAACAAACACCTTTGTTCCTCAAAGGGTAGAATTGATATCCCATTGTTTCTTTAGGATATCCTACGAACAAACATTTGTCGACTTTCAGATCCGTTGGATCGGAAAAGAAAGCATGCTTAGTATGGAGAAACGATATATTTCAAAACTTTTAAGAAATCATCTTGCAGCGGAAGCAATATATCCAAATCAACATGCTAATCCATACATGATATGGTATAAGGATAATAAAACCAAGAATAAGATAAAAGGAATTATCGATTCTTCGCCATAAATTTTAAATCCTCGCCGCTATCCTCTCCTTCTTCTATCCAAATCCTTTGCCTCGAAGTCTTTTCCTTTAGCAATCTATCTTCTTCCTTGTTGTAGTATCCTCAACCAATAAGATTTACCACTTGTTCTTCAAGGACAACTAGGTTAACAAAACTTTGGTGTGAAAGGAGAAGAAATATTTGGAGGAGATTTTCTTAGAAGAAGAAGAACCAAAATCAAACTCTTTCAATTCTTTCACTTAGAATTTCAGTTCTACCTTGCATGAAAGGAGAGAATGTCTAAAACCATGCAAGAACCCTTTCTTACATCTCAATTTCGAAATATGCATGAATGGAAAAGTGAGAGGCATCCAATGCATCACTTACATTAATCACTCATCAAATAGCCAATAAATGAGACTTACTTCATTTATCTTTAAATGGCTATTTGAAAAGGCCATAACCTATAATTGAATACCCATTTCGGTTTTGACAAGAAGAAAAAAAGGAAGATGGTCCATCTAATGCACATCTTTCATCTTTAATCTAATGAATGCAAATAGGTTATATGCCAACATTAAAAACCAACCATTAAACCATTTAATGGTAAGTTCATAACTCCATTTAATAATGATGAACCATAATAAAGACCAGCTTTATTTAGTATTTTAATGTCAAATGTGGTTACACATCTAACCTAACACAATTTCGAAATTGCTTCTTCTCCATTAAAAAATTGTTTTAATATAATTAATCTTAATCAATTACATTAAACCAAAACAAGCCCATTTCTAAATGAACATATGGGTCTCAATTAACCATTAATTAGTATAAGCACATCATTCAATTATGGACTTCTAAAGCCTCCAAACTACTTCTTACTTAGCTTGATAACCTTCCTTAAAGCCAAGTGGGGAATCTTATCGACTTTGATAATTAAGCTCCAATAAGCCCGTAAATAATTCAATCTCATTGAATTAATTCTAATTATTAACTAAATGTCATTCCACTAAAGACAATTAGTTGAACTCTTGAATTATTAAATATTATGAGAATATGTCCAATTGCAAACCATATTTAGAACCTTATTATAGCCATTTGCACAACAAAGGATAAAATTACCGTTTTGCCCTTATGTTGGTTTTTTCTTCTAAATCTCTCATTTTACTTTATATGGTGATTAACACATAAGATCTCATCTTAGTGTTAAGACTTGATGGTAGCTAATCTATCAAACTATCGCGCCAGCTTAATCACCAAATATCTAAGAGATGATAACACTATAAACTCTTTATTCGAGTGAATGTTCTCGATACATGTTTCAATTAATAATTCCAACATGTAGACACCGGATTAATACCTCGTAAAAATCCATTCCATCATATCAAGAATTATAATGAAACACATATGAGTTCACCACTCATCAAGATTGTGGTTCATAATAAACGAATCGTTAAGTTGTATGTTTTAAGATTAAAGTAACGACCCACTTTATTCTTGAAACATACTTGATTCCAGATTCATTTAATAATGCCATTATCGATAGTCTACTACTATCATGATATGAAACTCATCATTCCCTTTAAGTAAACTCCTTTACTTATACGGAGATAAATCGCAACACTACATTCCTAAACCATAATCAAACGACCAACTTGATTATTCAACTCGTGAATCAATTAATTCGCATTCTAATAATATACATGTTTCCCATACATCTCTATGTATATGTATATTACTTACAAATGA